>VZSJ01000340.1:1007804-1098332 GCA_013398405.1 Pheucticus melanocephalus | reverse complement strand
CATGTTTTTTTTATAAATTCTAAATCTCATAAATTTTGTTGAATTTTGCAAAAATGGCCATATGGCAATTTGAGATAATTGCATTACACAGCCTTTCAGAATTTAAAATTGTGATATCTCAAAATGTTTGTAATATTTTTTAAATAGCATCATACTGCATTTCAGAATTGATCCTCTGCATAAAAAGTCATTTACTACATTGGAGCTCTCCAGGATCATATAAGACTTCAAGCCACAGAGACTCTTGGGATATCTCATAACAGGTTGGGAATTATGTAATTCAAATGCAAAAGCAGCATGGATTACTACAGGCTTTTAAGAAAACAGGAATTGCTACAGGATAAGTATGATTTCAGAGATCTTCCTTAAAAATAGCATTTTTGGGACAAGATGGAAAATAAACAATATCTGTTATCTTTTTATTACTCAAGAGAAATAGTGACTGGCTTCAGAATTTCTCCTTTTTTATGTAAGCAAAAGATCTAGGGTTTTCTTGATTTTGTTTTTTTTGTTTGTTTGTTGGTTGTTTTTTGTTTGTTTTTGCTTTGATTTTTGTTTCTGTTGTTTTGTGGTTTGTTTTCATTTTGGTTTTGGTTTTGTTTTCTTGATTTTGTGTAAATAGCATTAATTAACTGCTTAAGTTTATGAAAGTTATTGTATGTGTAAACCTCTTGTTATAAACTCTATAATTATAATTTCCTTTCCAAGAGCATATATAACAAATGTTCGCAGGATTAATTTATAACACCCTTTATTATATAGCTAAAAAGAAAGATGCTAGGGGAAAAAGAAGTTTACTGGTAAGCAATGTATTTTGAAATACAAATCAAGTTAGATTTAAATAATTTATTAAGTATCTAGAATTAAGATATACCCATGAAATAAATTAGTGACAGCACAATTAACAAGTGAAAAATCCAGGTCTTTCAATCTAAAAAATTCAGATCTATTATTCAGTACTATTCAGCAGAATTTATCATTGAAAAACAAAGCTTTTATTCACAAAAAGCTCAAATAAGAGTGACTTAATAGGAATAGGTTTTCAATTCATGATAAAGGAACAGCTAGTGAATGAAACAGAACAATTTACAGTTTAAAGTGTTCCTTTTTCCTGTTAGATTGGTTTACTGCATATTACTAAAACTTAGTGTAGTTCAAGGCCACATTATATTACTGATTCAAGTATTTTTGAAAATTTATTCTAAATTTTGAAAGTTGTTTTAGTGAATTTCTTACTATATATTTTAATATTTTCCTGTTGGCATTTTTTTTGCATAGACATAGCAATTTTCATGTCTAACTTTAAAAAATACCCACAGCACAGTAACCGGTTTCTTCATAATATCACATTATGAAAACGGTTTGAGTTATAAAAAAAAAAGTTGACCTCACTGTTAGCATTCTAAATTCTAATAGCAATTAATCAGAAACTCTAAACCAAAATAATTTCAATTTTAATTAAATGTAATGGCAGATATCACATTACGGAAAAATAGAGCATGGCCATGTGAATGTCATCTTGTTGCTAACTTATCATCAATGTAAACTTCCTTGAAGTTGGTTGTTAATAAAGTGAGGTTGGAAATTCTGATATTATCGAGGAAGAAAGTTGTTTGAGGGGTAAATATGCTTTTGGATATGTTGATCTGTCCTGCCAGCTCCTGTTCTTAAAATGTTGTCAAAGTAGGATGTTTCTCTTCCTGGTCTATCAGATATGCTGGAAGCTGGATATTAAAGCAAAGATATCCAATTTTAGAAGACCATGGTCACTCTTCTAATCATATTTATTTCCATGCTAAGAGGATTTATGCTACTGAATGACAAGTACTTTCACAAAACTGACATAATTTTAGTCTGGATATATGAAAATTAAGATAATTTTAGTATTATGTCTCAAAAAATATTACAGCATATTTGTTTTTTTTTTCTATGCACATCATTTTTATATTTTGAAAAAAATAATATCACGTGACAAAACAGAATTATGTAATGGATATCAGAATACGATGTGTTTTATTCCTGATAAAAATGAAAATATCAAAGCCTAGATTTAAAATGCTAGGTAGTTTTTATATAAACAAATGTATGTGTGTTTGTGTTTGTGTATGTATACAAAACTAGATTTCTTTAGTGTAATAAAAAGGGTAGCAGAATGGGGGAACTTCTGTTATACTTTCATAGTACAATTTATACTATATTTGCACAACTTCATTGCAAAACAATTTATTTAGTGTTTCACAGTGGACTGCAAAATAACTCCTACCTTTCTTGATATGACAACATTATGTTCCCAGCTCATGTTCTGCAGTTGCCTATCTAAAAGCCTGTGGTCATTTCAGATAATTTTAAATGACAATCATTTTGCCCTCAGTATATGTGCAAGGTCAACAACAAAGAAGAGTGAAGAAAAACCCCAATAAGAATCATGAGGTGATAAGTCATAAAATGACATTAAGCAGCTCCTGTGTTGGTAAAAAAATATTTTAAATTATAAAAATAGATATGATGTCCATCAGTTATTGCTGTAACACCTTGAAAATACTCTCAGAGGATTAAAGGGAAAAAAGTGTAAAAGTCTTTCTCCTGCTTTAGAAAATTATGCACATTAGTTCTGTGCTGTCTTTAACAAAAAATGTAGACCATTCTATTCATATGTCCAAGATGCATAATTTTGTCAATTACTTGGTCATTATCATCCCCTATTATAGTTTTAGTGGGGAAAAAAGTCTGTCTTGGAACTCTGAAAAAGTGATCTAGAATTCAAACAATATGACTGAACAATAGATCCACAAACAAAAATGATTTTTAGTATCACACTTATGCTGATATTAATTCACTGACTTCTGTCCCATAATTCTGGGTTTGTATAGTCATTAAAAATAAACACAGAAAACAAAATATCCAACAGGATGGGGTGAAAAAAAAAGGACACAAACACAGAACAAAAGGCAGAAGTGCCTTAAAATAAATGGAAAACATGTAGAGATAATGTTTTTGTTTCAGGTGACACATCATTAATGGCTAGCTACAAAGGATTTATACAAATTAAGGAAAAAAAAAAAACCTGTGACAATCCTGGTGTGTCTGTTTAAAAAGCAGGATTCTGATCCAGATTCAGACTCAAAATGTGCCAGACACAGAACTAGATGTCTAGGCTCCCTTTTAAGCCAAATGAGATGTAAATGCTGTCATTAAGATCTAAACAGCTGTTTAGTGCATTATAAAATAAATAATTTAGACAGCTGTGTCACTATTTAAGCTTCAATGACTGCATTTTCTACGGTGTAATTCAGTTATCCATTCAAAAATGTCTAATGCTCTTTGAGGATCCATAAGGCTTTGGAAACATATGCACGAGGTTTGCAGGAATGAGACCAAACCTGTACAAAATCTGATCCCTCCAGGGGCAGCTTCTGAAGGCAACAGAAGAAAAGCCAGAGCACTTCAGGCAGCACCTCCTAGTTTAATTCTGCACAACCCAATCAAGTTCCAACTCCCTCTTCAGTCAGAGTGGAATTTGAACAGTTAAATTATCAAATTAATTTCTGGAATACAGGATTGCCTACAGAGAAGATGCAGGAGACATGGATTAAGGGTAAATTGTGGGATTTGCTGCAAAAAAGAACTTGTAAGAATTCTTTCTTTGAGATTCCACATTAGAAACAAAATTTATCTGACTAAATGTGTATACCTAGTTCAGCTGCCAACTCTTAAGGGTATAGTGACATTACAAGAGTGTAAGATATTCAGCCTGACTCCTGGGTGACACTTTGGAAGGTCTTGTGTGTCTTTAAGTCCAGCACCCTTTTATTTGTGTCTGGGTCTCTTAGATGTTCAGATGAAACCTATGTGGTAAAATTATACAAACCATATATGTTTACATCCAAGTCCAGAAAGAGGTGATGGTGATGGAAAATAGTCAGGTCTTCCCATTCATGGTCATTCTGAACACACACACAAACGCACACAAACACAGACCCTCTCCCTTTCAGTCATCTCTGATAGGCAATTTTGTTTACCCTAAGGTAAGAACACCTGGTGGCTATTGCAGGTGGAAAGGTCTGAGTGCTGGTGTAATTAGTACATTCCAGAGATGGGGGAGATGAGATATTTGTGATTGACTTTGGTACTCATCAACCTGCAAAAGTGTATAAAGGGCTGCTGAAGACAAAGCCAACTGAGCAACCCGGCCTGGGAAAGCTGCAGGCAGCTCCTGGCTGGATGCCCCAGCGCAGCAGGGACTCCTGTAGGATATATCCTAGCAGGGACAAGGAATACTGACTCCTGTGTGGGTGAGTAAAACGGCCCCAAGGTTCAGTAAAATTCAGAGATAAAATCATAAAACTGCCACATTGTGGCTTTCTAATTGTGAATTCTGCAAGGCACCTTTATGTTTCTAGTTGAACCTGCTGATATTATAATACTTTAGACATAACTCTAGACCTAATCTAAGACTACGTGGACCAAGCCACATGTAGGCTTCTTTGAGAAGTTTAGAAAGCAAGGGCATCTCACTGACTCTCATGACACATTGGGAGGGGACCACAACCTGAGCACATTGCAATCCATTGCAGTAGTGCATGCAACTGCATGGCAGTGTATAGACATCATACCAGCAATAATTCTAACCACAATCATCCACATCATAACTGTGTTCTGCTTCTCATGCCCAGCTGAGAACCTTCTTTCAACTACTCTGCTACACATGGTTAGGTATCTTTCCTTTCAGACAGCAAGAGACCTGTTCGGTGTACAACTTATGTCATTGTAGAGTAAATATCTTAACCTGATTGGATCATTTGTGCACTAAAGCTGTTATCTCCAAAGGAATTCTGAGATAAGTGGTTCAAATACAGCTGTCAACATTGCAAACATTTACACTGAGATTCATAAATCCAAATATGGAATTAAAAATATCAGTGTAGATAGTGAGAACTCACTGTCCTTATCACAATTTTTTAGCAGGATCTGTGTCAATGGGAAAGGCATTGGTTTTAGGAAAAGAGAGGAAATTGCTGTGATTAGCTCTATTAAAACTTGAAGGAAGAATGAAAATGTTTCTAAAAAATTTATAGGTGATATGTGCGAAAACACTGGATTCTTTCTCAGGCAATAGAATGCAACTTGATCTTAATAGAGGAGTACTGTATAAATCATTCTGATTTGTCTAGCATGAAAAGGCTTGACATTTAGAAGATCAAGTAATGTCAGTAACAAAACAAAATATCTGAAAATCACTATTCTATCACACGTACACACAAAGCTTGAAGTGCTCAAACTGTATTTTTTTCTTGAAGAGAAAGGCATATGTCCTTAAAAAAACCTCAAATGTTTCAACCAATCAAGCAACACAAAACAAGATGAATGCATTAATAGATCAATCTAGGTGAAAAATTAAAATTTTCAAATAAACTTCAACAGAAGTGTCAGGTCTCAGAAATTATGTCTCCTGAATATCTATGTAAAACCAATGAAGTAAAGATATTTTAGAATTCATTTTCTCCTCTAGATCAGATAATAATAAAATGGTCACCTTGAGGAAAAGAAAGTGCAAATAGCAAGGAGAAAATATGGAGCAAAGAGACTTGTAAATGTTAAAGGCACCATTATATAAGTAAATATGAAATGTTTGCTAAGTATAGTAAGTAATTTGAATGTATAATGAATTAAAAGCTATTTAGATATGCTCATGATTGTTTGTTTGTTTTTCATTTGTACTTTTGGATTTCACTTAAATCTGTGGTCATTTTTTATAAGTTACTGGCAGTTACACTAGAACTGAATTCTACTGCAATACAGTGCATGGGTGTAGATCTGGAAGGTTATTTCCTTTCTGTATGTGTAAACACCTTAAATGACTTCTAGTGAAGATATCAAATCATTAAAACAACATTCCTGGCTGATATAAAGAGAGGAAATGAGCATAAATGAATCTGACAAAAAATCATTGTGAGAGAATGAAGTTTGATAAAGTTAAATGGAGTAGTTTCAAAGCAATAACGCAGTTAGGAGAATTAAAATTACCTGAGTTATTAAATTAAGAACAAATGAGCTGGTAAGTTTAATTTTCCTTTATAAACAGTGTCCCTGGGACAGATAAAGACAGGCAGCTGCAATACTTTGACTTTCTTATTTCTCAGTGAATACTGAGGGCTGATGATGTAATTATTGCTGCTATCAAAGAAATTATCAGTTATGAAAAATTAACATGACTACTCACTCTTTGGAAGAATGCTGAAAAAATATTTGCTCTCTTTATGGGAAAGGGTATAATATCACTCATATGTTTAGATATCTTTTAACATCCTAATTTAGTATCTTATACCAGGAAGGTATTTATACTGCCAAGGTCCTCAAAGACTCTTAATCATCTTTTGATTAATTTAATGCAATATAGAATCTAAACCCACTTTTTTTTTTTTTCTTAATATCTGCTGGAAAATACAGGATGATGAGCTTTGGAAAACTTGTAACTGGTAGCAGGTAATGCATGTGGTTGCACAAAGTTTCTTAAGACATTTTCAACACAGAAAGATTCATTAGTGGAGTAGATATCTGGTGGCATACATATGATTCCAGTGATTAAATTATTAAGGTTGCTCTTGGGGAAAAAAATGAAAGGAGTGATAGAGGAAGAAGAGGGAGACATATGACAAAAGGGATGAGGAAGGAAAGAAAAAAGAGAAAGGGAAAATGTTGACACTAGAAAGTGTCAGGATGGACAGAGATGGATCCCTGAGGAGCATCCTTCTCTGGAGGCTCTCTCCCATGCATAAAAGGTAAGAAAGAAAGTATGAGGTTCCTTCTTTTTTTTGCCATGCTTCTCTGTTAAGACAGCACAATTGTCAGTGAAGTCCTTTTAAATTCCTTGGGCTGGTCTTAGATATGATGTGGAGAAATGGCTACATGACAGAGGTCACATAGACATTCACTTGTTAGCCGACCAGGGGCTGGGAAAGTACCGTACATAGCTAGTTGAGATTTGCACCTGCCAGACAGCGTGTCCTTGGGCCTAGCTGGGTATGATAACAAGTAGACAGAGAGACGTGGGAAAAAGGGAATGTTAGGCCTGAAAGAATGAGGAAGAGTTGATGGTATAGCTTAACCAACGGGTTGCTTGGCTTGCAGAATATTAATGAGCTTATTACTTGTGTGTATAAAAGTTTGATGCTTTACCGAAATAAATGGAGCTTGCTGATCTCATATTGAGTGTCTGAGTCTTCCCACACCCGTCAGTATGGTGTTATTAGTTTTAACTGGAGTAAACAAATCTGATGCAAGTATTGGACCTTCATTGGTCTCTCAATGCCTATGCTGTATTTAGTGTATTTAGCAAAACAGCGATCCCTGAGGGACGCTGTTACTGATCCCATGTTACTGATCTCCTTCTGGACATTGAGGCATTGACTGCTAGTTCCCCTCTGGATGTGACCTTGTCCACTTAACAATTCACTTATCAAATCCATCTCTCTCCAATCCAGAGAGAAGGAGGTTTATGGGGGACGATGTCAATGGTCTTATGGAAGTCCAGAGGGATAACATCCATAGCTCTTCCATCTGATTCATCTAACAAGCTAAGTCTGAAAATGATTGTTCTGCCAGAGATGGGCAGAGACACTTGGTGTGGACAGGTAAGAAAAGCTCAAGTATTATAAAACACCAAGTAGACCTTTCAGCTGAAAGTGCTAGGGAAGTACGGCTACTGTATGTCCACGCCAATTTCAGGTTTTATATAGCCACATGAAGGAAAGACCTCACCTTGTTCCAGGATTGATGTACATGAAGAACATATCAGATGTTTTCCAAGTACTGTTTTTCATGAAGTGTATATAGATATACACACATTCACATACATGCAAATATACATATTTATTTATATGCATATATATATATATGTGTGTGTGTAAATTTGAAAGTTTGAACCGCATAACTTACTAAGATTCTCATTTAAATTTAGATGGTCCTGAATTATGCAAATATAGTGTGTACACGTCTCACTGGTGCATGCATAAGGCTCCTGAATTTATCTTTGCCATCTATCATAGCTATAAACACATGTTGTGAATAATCCAGCTAGAATTTATAATTGCTCCTTCTTTCAAATGGTTTTTAATACTTTCATGTAGTTAAACTCAAATCTACTTCCACTCAGATATTTATCAGTTATTTCCATTTATGAAGTTAATTTTACAAGTTGAGTGACACTGCTGTGAAAAGAATTCTCTATTAACAAAATCATGTTAAAACCAGAATGAATTCTGAGGTATGTTTCATTTCTAAATTGAAAATAAATATGACTTGTTTATTAAAACATACAAAAAATTCCTTTTTAATAATATTTCAAAGCATTCACACGACAACTGTGTATCCTACCTTAATATACATATGTTATACCTCACTGTGTAATTGCACTGATTTAAACAAATAGATAAACAGAAGCAACAAAATTAGAGGCTATAATTTTAAAATTGTTCTATAATTTTTTGGTCCAGTATTAAAGAGGGCAGAATGTCTACAGTGGTGAATGTCTTCCTAGTATAAGAGCACAGTAGATTAAAAAAATGTTTGTGATTGTCTCTTTTTTAATAGAAACACTGTGTTCAGTTGGCTATAATAAAGAAATTGCAATATTATAGCTAAAAAGAACTGTAGTAAAAACAAAGAAGGCATTCAGCAAAATATTTGCTAATTCCAAAAGTTTCAAAATTTTACTCACAAATAGGTTTCTAGATGTTTCCAATCAAAGTACAATATGGACTATTTTTTTTGTAAACAGAAAATCAATCCACCTAACAGGGATCAGCACCAGCTTAGAACATTATTGACATCATTATTGAAAATACTATTTGAAATCAACAATATGTAGGTACACATTTAAGTCCTGCTGTATTTATTGCAAGCCATGTTTATGATGGTGGATTTAATCCTGTACTAGAATATCTTTTGAAATGAGGCCCTAAGTGAGTAGTTGCAAAAAGGCAAAAATTCTTCAGCACAGACATGCCTAGAGCATGCTATTGTGCTGAATGCAGATAACTCTGAGTGCATGCTGGACCTTTATTCATGTCCTTGAAACACAGCACACAGTGAAAGAGACTTGCAAAGCAGTTGTGCCTAGTGGACACTTAAGGTTTAATAAGCTCTTCCATGAAAAGATTAAATTTAATTATAATACCTTTACTTGTTAGTCTGAGTACACTTGTTAACATGAAGAGTGTATTTATATTGCTTCTTTGCTTACATTATTTATACTTTTTATTCTTCTCTTCCTTCTTTCATTTTCCCCCTTTATTTCCTTTTTACTTTCCTATTTTTTAATGCTTGATCTTCTTCCCAATCTACTAAAAAGGACACATTCCTATATCCCTGTCTTGTTTGTCTCAAGCCTCCCCTGCATGCGGTGCATAGTTATTCTCTTTTCTTCTGAAGATCTAAAATTGACTTGTTTTGTCTGGCTTGGATTGTTCCAGAATTCTGGATCATAATGTTCAACTTCCTCAAGTTTTAGTGGAATACAGTGCATTCAGTTCTACAGAGAAAGGAACAGAAAAATGTGCAGCACAACAAAAAAATACTCTTTGTTTATTTCTATAACACATGATATAAAGAAGTGAGCAGCATAAATCTGATATGAAAGTCAATATAAAAGCTTAAGGTCAAGATGAGAGATCCTAATATTATATGAGAATATTGTTTTAATGATTTCTTGTCATCACTGGTAGTCATTTAAGACGTTTACATGTACAGGTTGAAAACTAACTTCCAGACCCACACCCATGAACAATATTGCAGTAAAATTCAGATAGAGTGTAGCTATAGGTAACTTACATAAAACAGACATAAACAAACCACAATTTAAAAAAGAAAATCACAAATTTAAACAAAATCCAAATAGGACAAAGGAAAAATATATGCTGAGCACATCTAAATAGCTTTTAATCCATTATGCCATCATTTCATAAAGAAGGAAATAAAATAGGAATACATATGAACTTTATCTGTTTTTAACAAATGTAATTTTAATAGTATAATTGTATTATTCACTTAAACAAGTAAGACACGATTTTTTCATAGTGCTGTGTCCTATTTCCATCCCAGAATTTGGAGTTTTTTCTTCAAATATTTTGCATTATTTTCTTTTTCTGTAGGCTTCAAGAGTGCTAAATTAATCCTGAAAATACAGGATAGTGCAATGGCAGGTTTTTGATGAACCTCCTTCAAAACCCATTGGATCAGCTCAGAATATTAATATGCTCTAAATATCAGAGCTGTTAATTCATATCTCTAAGACAAGTAAGGGAGGACAAGTAAGGGAGGAAAAGGATTCACATGAAAGATTGTACAGGTAATGCATATGCAACTGCTTACCTTTATTCCGAAGAGTCCTGCCTATGTGACATTTTCTATATGGAGTCCAGTCCCCCTAGGACATGCTAACCTAACCACTCAGAACATGACTCCTGACACTTTATATATTATCCATGATTAAGCTGTACATAGAGCTGTCTCTGATTACATTGTGTAGATGTGAGTGTCAAGCAAGCAACATCTGCTTTATGCCTTTTCTCACAGTCAAGATGGTGCTTTTTCCTGGATTTTCTCCGCTCCATGGAGTGCATGATGCACATGGGCATTGGCAAAAATGCTTACAAGCAGTTCAGCTGCACGGCAATTAAATCTACGTCAGTATTTTTTAAGAGTTTTGAATTTTAATGTCCTATTTCACATTCAATCTCTCCTCTCCTTTTTTACAATATTACCAGGACAAATTCTGAGATGTTTGCTCAAAAGAGAAGTGAACAAAAAAGTGAGTTGTTAAAAAAAATATTGCTCACAATTTGGAAACTCTGCTGAACTGCTTTGAATGTGCAGAATAAGTGAAGCCCTTTGGAAACAGGACAATGGATCTGTATAATACCATGTGAGCTGAGTAACAAGAGATAAAAATCTGAGAAGGTGCAGCATGTACTTGGGCAATACAGAACAGATGATGAATCATGCCAAAGAACCTGGACATTTCATATTTTGAATATTTCTTAATTTTTCTCTCTTTTAGTCTCTTTGATTTGAACCAGGAAGTTTTTGTGTTTTTCAGCAGTATAAAGTACAGCTCAAATTAGTTCAAATTTTATACTTCTATGTCCATGAATTATATTTTGATAGTTTGTCTTCAGGGTTTATGCATTTTGTAGCTAATTTAAAATTTCACTAGACATTTATAGTCACTTCAGAGATGTTAATCTTAGTCAAATCACATTGGGACATGGCAATGAAATCATATACAAAGATTCATTCCACCCATCTAAGCTTTAAGGTTAGACTAAGTGAAGCAAGGGCTAATCCTGAGATGAGGCTTTTGGATCACTATAGTCTCCCTGGCTGGAACTTGAAGTATGGGCTAGGTTAGTGCACAGCTGTTCATATATGAGTTTATGGTGATATTCAAAGACCTCTCACATTGAACACACTTCCTATTGTTTTGCCTGTTTGTTTCTTGTTTCAAACAGCTGCAGAAAATTTACCACTTGCAAAATATTTATCTCAATGGGAACAACTGCCTCTAAGATTTACTGTAATACACTGGATACAGCAACACAAAATCTAACAAAAGAAAAAGAGCTTTTGCAGGCTAACCTGTGACATTTTATGTCAACCTTCTGGATGCAAACAGTCTTTTGATCGCCATCCCGAAAAGTCAAAGACAAAGAAGGAATATTGATCATGTAGGTAATTCTTCTGAAGATCAATTTATGCATATGCAGTGACGTTGTTTGATCACAGGAAAACAAATAGAATTAGTAAATAATTTTGGTAGGAAATAAAATTTATTGTTGCATAGACATAGCTGTTCCACAAAGCTAAGGAAGGGAACACATATTTTTCCTGTGAGGCTTTCAGTTCTAACCACATAAGCAGTAAATAAAAATGTCCTCTATTTTCTGCCCTGTAAGGTTGTCGCTAAAAATGATAGGCTTGCAATTCCCCCTCTTTTGTCTGTCTCCCCTACCACTACATTAGCATGGGTGAGTGGGTAGACTGCACACTGCAAAACCTCAGACTGATCTTTCTTTTCTAGCAAATACCAATTTCATTAATTGCTGTATTTCAGATCCTTATTCTTGCCACATTCCTGGTCTAGTTTCAGCAATGACAGACATGTTTAATACATAAAAGATCAAAACAAAATAATTAATTATAAAATATTTCAAACTATTTTAACACTTCATTTCCTATTTAATTGAACTTTCAATGTGTGTTCAGAGGTATTACGCACCAGACCCCGAAATAAAGACATTTAATCAAGGTAACTAAACAAAAAAAAAAGAGTAATTAGAAGTACTCTGTTTTGTTACAAGCACTGTAAAATTAGAAGATATTTAGACTAGGGTATTTATATTTTATTTTCAGTCTCTTTACAGAAGTAATATTGAGAACACATAAAGAAAGTGAATTTCCAGGAATTTTTTTCAAAGAAAAGATGGATATTTTGGTTATGAAACTGAAAATCTTTCCCCTTGGAGTATCTGGAATTACTCTGAATTTGCAGGGATTTTTCTAACTGAATAAAATACAAATATGAGATTTTGCTTCAGCTTACTCAGCATATATTCCTTTCTCTTTATTATTTTTCACAGAAACATAGAATCACAGAATAGCTGAAGTTCAAAGGGACTTCTTTATCTCACATAGTACGGCACCCTTCTCAAGCAGAACCAGCTAATGCAGGTTGCCAGGAGTTGGGTTTTGAATGTCTCATTGGTGCAGATTTCAAAACACTTCTGGACAATCTATTTGAGTTGTTGGTCACCCTCATATAAAAAAAAAAGAAAAAAAATTATTTTAACATGGTGGCACATGTATCAAACTGATGTTTGAGCTCATTTCCTCTTGCTTTATCATTAGATTCCACTGGATAGAGACTGGTTATATATTTTTTGGTCCCTGCAGGAGGGCCATTATGCATATCTACAAGATTCCCCCTGAACCAGCTCTTCTCTCAGTTAAACAGTCACAGCTGTCTCAGCCTTTTCTTATACGAGAGATGCTCCCTTCATGGCACTTTGCTAGACTTACTCCAATACATCCACAAACGGTTTGTTGTATCATCTCATAGAATCATAGAAATAGAGAATGGCTTGTTTGGAAGAGACCTTAAAGATCATCCAGTTCCAGCCCTGGGCAGGGTCATCTTCCACTAGACAAGTTTTCTCAGAGTTCCATCCAGCCTGGCCTTGAAAACCTCCAGTGATGGAGCATCCACAGCTTCTCTGGAGAGCCTGTTCCTGCGCCTCACCACCCTCACAGTAAAGAATTTCTTTGTGATATCTAATCTAAACATAGTCTACATAGTTTCAGTTTAAACACCCTAGCCAACTATGTTAATCATATAGCAATGTTGTTTCTTTCGTGGCTTTTAATGCTTTTTGTTTAGTTAGGTATTCCTGTTACTAAACTCCATTAATTTATAATACAGTTTTAGAAAGAATATCCAGAAAGTAGAATATATTCATAATACTAACATGTGAAAAACAAGTCTTCATTTTACCTGTCTCATGAAGACTGTTGAAATAATTGGTTGAACAAGAAAGCCCTTAATGACACAAGAGGTATAAAAATGTTAGTGAAATAATGTTGGTTTTGTTTTTTTAATAATGAAAATAATTAAAATTTTGGAAAGTTTTCAAAAGCAAGAGTGTTTGCTTGCTTTTGGGGCATTGGAAAAAAAGTTTATTTTCTAGAAAAAGAAAGTTATGTCACTTGATTTTATTATTTCTGTTAATAAAATTTAGTAGTAATATAGAACTATTCTGACTGCAGAGCCTGTTGGTTCATTTTTTCATTCATACACACATGAAAAGAACCAGTTTGTCAAAATATTAATTAGGTTTCTACTTGACCCTAAGTTAGATACCTCCACATATCCTAGGAGATGGCAAAAATAGGCACAGCAGGGGAACTTACCTCTCAAATGTTAGTAGCTGAAGAGCTTTGCCTCCTGTTATGCAGCAGAGGCATTAAGGGTTTATTAGATAAAAGCAGCAAGACCATGCTGTTAACAGTATGAGCAAGCAGGTGACAAGTGAACGAATTACAGGCCCTCCTGCACCTAGATTTTATATTTTTTTTATCTTTTTTTTTTTTTTGAATCTCTCCTTTCTCTTGCTGTTTCTGAACAAACAATCTCAGTAAGAGCACCTCAAGATGTTTAAATATTTCTTTCTCCTGTCAAAGATATGTTTTTCTTTTCAGAAAAAGTAAGCTGAATCTCTCTTTATTTCCCAGGAGCTTGGGGGCTCTGCTTTCTAATTAGAAGATTTCTTCCATTTTTGCTTTAGACATTTGAACTCAATGTAATTTCCATAACTGAAGACTATTTCTCAGTGTATGAACACCTGCTAACTGCATGTATGGCATTTCTTTGCAGAAAGAGATTTGTCAAAGGAACCTCAGCATGGTCAGTACACAGTCAAGAAAGGAGGCTGTTTTGATGACTAATTTGTTAAAAACAGATATAATCTGACTGGTTAGCATTTTTGGATGCTAGTTTATACCACAAGAATGATATAAGTACCTAAAGGAAGATGAGAGAGGTAGAAATGGCTGTTACCAAAAAATATTCTTATGGTAAATATGTAAAATCAATTCCTATTTAATTAATAAAATACCAGTCACATACAGTATAGATCAGTAATTATAATTAATTTATGTAACATCATCATGGAACAATTTTGCTTTCAAGATATTTAACTCTTCTAAAATGTAGGTAGTCTTAGCATATTGAATTTCTCATAACATTGAAATTAGACATAGCTTTTCTCTTAATGAAGCATCAGAGATTAATGAATTAAAAAAGATATTAAAAGAGTAATTGACTGAGCAAAATAAAATTGAGTTATTGTTGCAAATAAGCTAATGCTAAGTTTATCAATGATGCCGAGAAAGATACTCGATGACAAGAAAAATATGAACTTGCATCAACATAGTTAAACAGCTGTTGTCAAATAAGTGTGAAAACATTGTGAAATAAGTTTCAGTGTCATATTTGGTTTTTTTCAGTCTGGCCTCTTTTGTGACTAGGCCTTCTGTTAATTAAAATCCCATTTAGTTTTCTCTATTGTGCATTTTCTATATAGCTTAAACTAATCAGGGTAAGGTCAGTTTCTTAATAGCCTCTAAAAATGAGGTTGAATGAACACTATATTTCATAATCTTAATCTGCAAAAACTCCTCATTAGCAAAGATCTTCCTGAGCTAATTTGTTATGAGTTGTTCTCTTTGGTAATTATCTTAACATCTAAATACCTTTAGACCTCTTTAAGTGAATACTCCCTAGCACTTATGCAGATATGTAACACTTTCCTTCAATTTGGTGAACCTTATTTGGACTAGTAGAATTATTGCAATTTATTTTTAATATCAACTTGTAAGATTTGATCAGTTCTTCATAAATATTTGAAGTAGTTAGTTTTATCTTCAGTTTTCTTCTGTCTGCATCATCTCTACTGCTTTTTGATCATGACATAAAACATTTCCGTAATTACTTCTTAATGGTAACTGATTTATTTTTCTTGGTTATATCAAGGGATACAGTGTTATTGCCTTCATTGTTCCCTTCCCCTCTGTTCTACATTTTATGTCTTCTCATCCAGTTTCTATTTATTTAGGCTTTAATGGAAAGCAGATATATTCATTAACTACTATCAGACAATTTTTTCAGTTAATTTGTTCATTTTTCCCTATATTCTGAAATCATTATATGTTCATTGATATATCATTGTATGTTCATTGACTCAAATAACTGTCTACTGCTATTCAGTATCCAGGTTCCAAACTGAGGGAAATTAGAGGATCCAAAAGTAAATGAAAATAAAAATAAAAACAAACTCAAAACTGTAGGGAGTTTCTTCTTTTTCTTTTGTAGTGTGAGATCAGGACAGGAACACTGTAGCTGCTGCAGAATAATTCAAAATATAAACATCAAGGTATAGCAGAAGTTACTATGGCTAAGCAGCTAAGAAATCATTTTGCTGTTTCATAAGAAATAAATACTTTACAATTACTTTCTAAACTCATTTTTTAAAAGTATCTATATTCATAGTTTTTGCTACAGAAAATATTTCTTAGGAAAACATTTTTTAGACAAAGGCAGTGAATGGCAGCCAAAGAGATATTTTGGTAAGAGATTTATGAGAATGAATGGGACAAAGGAGCAGAACAGACATGCAGATCTTTAAGGATGTCTTCTAGAAAGCACAAAATTTGGCAATCCCCAGAATCAAGAAATCAGGAGAGGAAGACAGGAGACGGCCATGGCTAAGCAGGAAATTGCTGATTGCACTAAAAGGAAAGAAGCCAATGTGCAGGCAGTGAAAACAAAGACAAATAACTTCTGAAGATTGTAGAGATGAATTGCAGTTAAGAGATGAGGTAAGGATGGACAAGGTGAAGCTGAAACTGAGCTTGGCAAGGGATGTAAAGAATAACAAAAGGGCTTCCACAAGCATGTTAACCAGAAAAGGAAGATCAAAGGAGATGTATCTCCCAATAAAAATTCTGGTAAACTGGGAGCAACAGATGAGGAGAAGGCTGAGATATCCAGCATTTTTTTGCCTCATTCTTCAGTGGCAACCTCTCTTCCCATACCTATTAAGTGGATGGACAGCAGCACAGGAATTGCAGGAGTGAAGTTCCTGCCACGAGAGGAAGAGAAGTAAGAAAAGATCAGCCTTGTGACCACCTGAGGGACCTGAATTTACAGAATGATGACATGAGATGCATCCCTGAGTCCAGTGGGAATTGGCTGATGTAGTTGTCAGGGCACTCTCCATGATAATTGAAAAGTCATGGTAAAAAGGTAAAGTCCCAGGTGATTAGAAAAGGGGAAACATTGTACCTATCTTTAAAAAAAGGTAGAAAGGAGGACCCTAGGAACTACCCACCTGTCAGTCCCACCTTTGTGCCTGAAGATCACGGAACTTACCAAAGAGATATTTTATGCCAATACGAAGCCATAACCAATGAAAGGTTAAGGGAAAGGAGGTAATGAGGAGGCATTCATTATTAAGGCATTTGTCTTGAGAAGAAATGACTATAGATGCTGAGGCCCTACTTTCCAGAAAATGACTGGATGTCGTCTTGTGATGGGAAATAGAGAATAAATTTTTGTGTGTTTTTACTTTTTTTCCATCTTTATGCATTTAACTGCTTGTATCTCAATCCATAGTTTTTTTGTTTTTTTCTCCCTCAAGCATGCTGAGGAATGAAAGAGCTGCATGGTGGTCGCCTGTTAGCCAGCCAAACTCAATCTAACACATTTAGTCAGCTTTTATTTGATGGAGGGAGCGCCTTTGACCTCTTCTTGAGAAATCTGTCAGCCTACCCAGCCTTCTGTGCTACATGGGAGTTCTGGGGCATGGACAAAGTCTTGTCTTTGATTTGCTCCCTGAAAGTTTTCCACCAACTCAACTCTTAGCCATGTTCTTAGTGTTAATGTTACCCATGCTTTCCCCACTCAGGAAAATATCAGCTAAAATTTTCCACCACAATTTGAGCTTTGGGCAGACATCAGACACTAAAAATTGTAGCTGGTGTAAATAAACACTTTGAATTGCTCTACAGCTGAGAACAAGACGCTATAATAAGTGGGTTTAGAAAATTGAAATGGTAATCTTTCTCAGTAATATATACATAGAAATCTATGTTTTTATATTTTTCTTCAATAATTTAAAGTACATTGTAATGTACAAATGGAAATCTCCCAAATTTTTAGCAGATAAATGAAAGAATCTTTCAATTACTGCAATTGAAAACAAACAAGTGGTTTTTTAGAAGCTGCTCATTTTACAGCAGAGTACCTGCTTCTTGTCCCTAGTTCTGTCTTCTCATGATGGTAGAAAAAAACCCCCAAAAGCTAAAAAATCAATGCCAAAAAATCATTAAATATTACTAGAAGTCAGGCATTCAAAGTCATCAAAACTGTGCCATATTCATTCTCTCAAGTGGTTAACAATTCTAGCCTCAAATAAAATTGCATGCATTTTTTCATTTCTCTTTCTCAGGCATTTCTCTTAGGTAGGTTTCATACTCTTTAAACTTTGAGGTGGAAGAAATTCACCTACGTGTGATGACATGCAAGTTGAAGTGACTCCATATGGACAGCCACAAAAGTGGCTCAATTTCTTTGTTCTTGTAGCAGGGTAAGGAAATTATAAGAAGAGACTAATACTCCTTTCTCAGGGAGTGAGATCAATTTCACTTCCTGGCAGTTTCTAAATTGTGTTTGCCAATTGTGACTGAAATTATGGAGACAGATGATTGCTGCTCTCAACCTTTCATTTATTCCAAGGCCACTGAGTGAAATTGTGCACTTCTTTTAGGTTTTCCTGCTTTGTTTCAATTTACAGGATCTCAAGTTTCATTTCTCAAGGACTGGAATGGAGAAAAGTGCTTCTGAAATCTTTTGTATACACAGGGTTAGCACACTAGGGATCTTGGTTTTCTCTTGTGTCTTCCTTTTTCTCCTATTTCTTTTGAACGTACAATAATAAATGTATGGAAGACATGATCGGAAGGAACATTTATCATTTTCATAGACTGAAACTTGATATTTCATTGTCTTTACTAAATGATTCATGCAAAGTATGTGTGCTATTAGCTGTAACAGACTGGACCTAAGTTGCATTACTTTTATTTGTGCTTCCTTTTTAGTGAGATCAGTTTAGATCTTAAAAAGTTCTCAAAAAAATGAAATTTTCTTGAATTCCAAGTTGAATTTTAAATTTAGATTTTTATTCTATAAAGGTCTTATTAAGATAAACATATATGATTCAAAAAGTCTCTCCTATGAAGTTCTTTATAAAAGACAGTTACATTGTCCTGGACAGACAGCTAGAAAAAACCTGAAATTATTAAGCCTCTCATCAAATTTCAAAACCTTTTTGTTATATTGTTTCCCCTTGAAAGGGAAATGCAGAAAAGTTGTAACAACCTTAAAAAAAAGACATCCACAACCAAATAAACCCAACATGGTCAACACAAGACAGTTGCTACAATTCTTGGGAAAAAAAGGGAGAAAAGAAAAGATAAATAGGAAGTTTTTTATTATATTTATTTATATATTTATATGTTTATTTATTTATATTTTTAATTTTTAGCAACGCAAATATACAGTAAGGTCATTATTCTTAGGCAGCTAGTAATTTTCATTAGTTTTGGTTTTTGTAAGCAGTATATACTTCAGTTTTAATTTGCACCAGAAAAGCTTGATGGGCCTTCCAAGTACAGAAAGATTAAGTCACTCTTCCACTTTCCAAAGGAGACTTAACCTTGTTTAATCATAAAATAGGGAGGACTAAAAGAGCTGCTCAAGCTAAACAGGAAATTGGTGGTGATGGATTCTAGTCATCTCATTCAAATTTTTAGCCAGGAAGGCAGCAGAGTGCATCTATTACAGGTCTTACTGTAAAATATTACAAATTAATTCATAGGAAATTACTTCAACATATGCACAAAAATGTTCAAGGACTGATTTTTTTTTTCTAAACACTGTGTTTAAAAAGCAAATAAATTTTATTTGTAAATATAGTCTTTTTTAATCAGTTGTTTAACTGCCACTGCATACTTCAGATCTTAAAAGAAAGGGGAAACTATTATGTTGATGGAGAAATATGTAATTGTCCAAGAACAAAATTCCATAGGAATGCATGCAGATATTATACAAGGTTAGTTTGTTTTCTATTGTTAGTATTACTATTATTAGTTCTTTAAATTCAGATAATCAGTTTCAAAACTCAAAATGATGGGGAAAATCCCCACTTCACAGAGTTAAGCTTGAGTGCATTGATTTAAATTCTAGCTCATCAAAATGAGAAGACAGCTTTAGCCATATACAGCTCCATAAAGAAGCCCATCTGAGAGGGACTAACGGCCAAATCTTCTCTGTCAACAGTAGAGATTTGAAAGGCTTGGCTTGCTGCTATCAGCAGGAACAATAGTGCTTGGGAGATTAGGTAGTGCTGGAAGAGAAAGGCACAGAGAAAGACAGTAAGAACTGCCAATCTTCTGGCATTTACCCCACTGTTTTTTTCATTGTCCGAATTTTAGATTCCTCACCCCTATTGCAAGCTTGATTCTAGTCCTCCTTCTTTGGGATACCTACTGATACATTTACGGTTATGTAGAGGCATTTCTTTTCTTGTTTGAGAATTTTTTGGGGGTTTTTTGGGTTTTCTTCGTTTTTTGGTTTGGTTTTTGGTTTGTTCATTTGTTTTTGTTTTTTTTTTTTTTTTTCTTTGTCACTGCTGAGAAGCCTTGCACTTGCTGTCTTGCAGAGAGAATTTGTCTGGTGCAGAGATGAGACAATCTGTCTTATGGCTAACAGTCCCAAAAGGACATGGTAGTTTCAGAAAATAATGAGCATGAAGGAAGAAGAATATAAACAATCCCACTCCCCACAAATGTGTCCTGAGTCATCCCTTCCCCCTTCCTGGGACAGCCAGTGAACAAAGAAGAACACCAAGGAGACATAAGGAAGTCTTGGAGATTTGTGTTCTCCATGTGTTCCTTGGGAGATATTTTTCTCAGTCATAAATGAGTAGCAGTTTTTGCTCATCTGAGCACAAAAAGTTACAGAAAATGAATGTAACAAGAGACTGTGATGAGATACATCGGAGGGTCATGAAAAAAAGTTAAGTGAATATAATTGACTTGTCATTACTGGGAAGAAAAGAGAAAATTGTTTTCTAGATGTCTCCAAGTTTAATCTCTGTTTACAGCTCTGTTCAGTATTTTGAATCAAGATGACTCTAATAATAGAGATACTGATCATCTCTTATTTTTAGAAAAAGAATTTCATATACCTTATGTACTAAATGTGTCTCACACAGATAAGTTTACAATAAAAATTTATTCATTTGGCATTTCCCAGGTTGTGTGTTATTTATGTGCTCTACAGTGCTTACTTCCAATCACAAAATTCTACTAAAATACAAATGGAAATAAAAGTGTATAAATTCCCACTTACACCAGTTATCTATTTAACTGATTTGGCAATACTGAAATGGCAGTTTTATTACTGATATATTTACATAAACTTAAAGGTTTTTTCAGGCTGCCAGGGCAATCTAAAAAGTTCACAGTTTATATAAAGGAGTTGGCCCAGCAGATATACTCCACGTAAATAATTGCTAGTATCTCCTATTAAGGAGACCAAAGTACATTTATCCTGAAGTTAAGTAGGATGATAATAACTCACAATAGAAGAAAATGTGCAGCCTTTGTATTGTTTTAATAAACTTTATGCTATTATTTGATTAATTAATTTTAAATCCTCAAATGGATACTAGATTCAAGTGAACTTCATTTAAAATTTATTTATTAATTTTCATGAGGAACGCTATGTATGTGAAAA
This sequence comes from Pheucticus melanocephalus, assembly GCA_013398405.1. Taxonomy (NCBI): domain Eukaryota; kingdom Metazoa; phylum Chordata; class Aves; order Passeriformes; family Cardinalidae; genus Pheucticus; species Pheucticus melanocephalus. The sequence continues at coordinate 1,076,923 of VZSJ01000340.1, read as the reverse complement.
TATGAAGTCTCTCCTGAGGAGCTTTATTATCAGATAAAATTAGATCTGAAATGTGTATTTGAAAAATCTGAACTTATTACATAAAGTAGTTTTTAAGATGTACTTGCACACAGACAGGCTTTATGGAAACTTGAGGAACAAGAGCTGTTTTTGTTCTCACATAATCATCCAACCCAATCAGTTATGCTCCTGTTATAACACAAAACAGATACTTAATTCAAGCACTTTCTTGCTCCTGATGCCTCATTCTTGTTTTACCTCAAGAAGACTCTTCTAGCTTTCTCCCTTCTTATAATCTTGTGCAAATTGTATTAAGATGAAGTCACAATCACCTTAAAGGATAGTTGCACCTGAGTTGTTTTCAGTCAGTACTTTTAAATGTATTTTATTGAAGATGCGAAAAATCCAGAGATTAATCCCAGTGGAAACTTATCACCAGTACCTCTGGTTTGAGTTAGAGCTGAACAGGTATTCATGGAATCATCAGCTGCCACATCTTCTGCACTGCTTCTGCTGGTTGCAGCTTAGTTTTGGTCTTTTAAATACTTCCCTTAAAAAATTCATGCTGTTGTCAGCTAAAAGATCAATAAATCAAGCAAACAAAGTGCCACAGCTTTCATCATCTGGCTATTTGATTTTAAAAATATTATCTTCAGAAAACATCCACCTTTGTGAAACTGTTTTCCCAGTTTCACAAATGAGGTTTGCCTTTTTTTTTTTAATATGACAGTGGCTATGATTTTCTGTGCTGAAAAGCTTTGAGTCATTAAAATGAAAACAAATATTGCTTCAGAAAGAGTTTCATGAACCCTGGCAATTTTCAGAATGAAGAGAAAGAAACATGTATGCTTTGTGGAATTTTACTGGAAGACATCTAACCATCTTATCTACCTCCATGGTTAGGCAGTAGGTGAACTTAACTTTCCATGGTTATATTGTGGATGAAGTTCTTACTGGGAGATATATAGCTGTACATATTTACTTAACTCCTAAATGATCATACAAGGCACAGAATCATTGATCCTCTGTGGATTTACTCTTAAGACATCAGAACAAGAATAAACAGTAATGGAATAATATTTTTTAAAGATACTTTTCCTGTAATGTGACTTCTATTAATACACTAAGCAAACTTTGCAGTAACTTGCCTTCTATTCCTTCCATCTATTTTTTTATTGTAAAAATGAAAATTAAAAAAATCAATGTATATGACAGCTATGTTACATTTAGTCTTCATATTTGCTTACTTTTTAAAAACTAATAATTAAGTCAATATTTCAGTCTTCATTTTTGTTAACCTTATATACACACATAAATCTGTACTTGAAAAAAATCGAAAAAAAAAATCGGAGAGGATTTTGTTCTGCTAAAATTAAAAATGAACAGCAAACAGAGTTATGTTTAGTGGCATTTATAGACAATGAAAAATTTTTTAAAAAGCCAAACAGTTTTAGGGCACAGTTCATTTTAGGGATTCAGCATCCTAAACATTTTAAGAACTTTGAGGTATCCCATACAGTCTCCAGATGCACTAGAGATTGTGTGTCTCAGAGGTCCCTTTTCATGCCTACCAGCCCTCCCTGTATATTCACACTCTAAATAAGACAACACAGTCTAACTCTGAACTAGATATGAGTATTTTGCAGTTGTTCTAAATCATAACTAGATAGGTTATTGGGGCACCTCACTGGCATGGGGAGCATGCTCGTGCTCAGACTGAAGATCACTATATCCTTGATATTTTTTATCTGCAGCAACCAACGAAAAATTGTTTTGTACTTTCAACTCGAGCATATTCTACTTGCTTATAACTCTTTGTGCTTGGCTAAAGATGTTCCAACTAAACTCAGAGTGGTCTTTTACAAAACACATGATGCCTTCTCAGAAACCATAGGATATTCATTTTGGCTTTAATCTACCTTTCTAAATGAGTTCAGCTATCCCATGAGTCCTGCAGTGCCTGCCAGTACTCTGTGGGTGTCCCAGATGGCATAATAAAATATCAGTAAAAATCACTAAAACATCTACATTTTAAGAATAAAATCCTATCCTAAATTTTGTATCTGGGCTACTGATTCTGACATATTTTGTCTTCAAATAAACAAGTTATCACTAGTGTATTACTTACATCCTCTTAAAAGGAGTTATATAAAAGAGAGAAGAAGAATCACCATTTTTATAATTATCTGATTAATTAATTTTCAACATGTGCATGTTTATGACATCACCTGAAGAAGTCTAGCTCAGGCTTACAGTCAATTCCTATAATCTAGTAATTGATTATTCAGTAATGCTTTGCAAAACCATTATGATTTCATAACCATGTTGTTTTAATTATAAATACAAACATTATAGTAAAAGTAATAAACATGAAAAAATAAGGAATATGTTGTGTGGATTTTCTCCTTCAAAAGAAGAGAAAATTCTTTTAATAATTTGAAAAATGAACCTATAATTTGCCAAATGCTAGTGAACATGAGAAGTCTTTAGACCCTTTTTTAGTAGGAATATTAAGTTTTCTAATGCACAAAATTCCCAAATGATTTCTAATGTGTCACTGCCGTGCCAAAGGTATTGAATGATCTTTACAGTTGCTTCCAACCTAGAGCATTCTGATTCTACTATTCCTTTTAGCAAGTGAATTCCTCCAGCTCTGAATTTGCTAAAGTACTATCTCTTGAGGAGTTTCAGATCTCATTAGAAATCAGTAGACTCTTGAGAGATGTTAACATCTCACAAACACTATAAACAGTGCCTTTTCAATCTTTATTGAAGTTGTGTTCCCTGATAATACTTGTGCACTCAGATAGATTAAGAATATAAAAGGGAGAAAAACATTTGAATACATGGTCTTTATAAACAAGTTCTTTCAAAATGCTTCGCAACAATGAGTGAAATTTCTTTCCTTTTTTCTTTTCAGTTAAAATAAGTAAATCTCCAAACAACGCTCACTGAAAGATAGGACAACATGAAATAAAGGTTAACTTTTAATGAATAATATTTTGTAAAAAAATTTGTACATGTCATTGAAATATGCTAGCATAGTATAATATTTATTGTATAGATGGCCATGCCCCGTCCCGGTTACTCTTGATGGGCTGCAGCTGTGATGTCCTTAATTCGGCTGCAGCTGTGGCTAGTCAAGATAACTGGGATAAGAGAGGGTGGGCTGGCCAGAGTCTGGGACAGCCTTGGAGGAGCCCTGAAGAAGCAGAAGAAGCAAGTGCTCTGAAGAGCTGCCCCCAAGAAAACACTGAGAGAAGGTATGGGACTCTTTAGAAATGTGATTACAACAGCATTGAACTTTGCATCCAAAACTTGTATAAGTTCTTAAATTTTAGCAAGGGATCCTGAATATTTTTATGCTATTCATAATGTTGATCTTGGCCCATTGAAGGGGATCAGATTGGATTAAACTTTTAGCCTCTTTATCAGAATGAGAACACCACCATCCTTTCAACATGAGAGAAGATCTGGACATTAAATAAATAAGACAAATTCTGCAATGGTTTTACTATGTTACAGCAGTAGGGAAATTTCAACACATTGCTGGATGGTAGATGGCCTCTGGAGACAAGATCTTCAGCTTAAAAAATTATCACATTTATATACTCACCCTCGCCAGAGCACAATATTATTGTAACAGTAGGTTTTGTTTTGGTTTTTTTTCCCAAACATTACAAAAAAAATGCTTAGGGCTTCATGGAATGTTGAAAAACATGTGTTATGTTTGTGCTGCTGTGCCTTCAGGTAGTGTGAAAGGACATGCAAACCCAGCTGCACAGCCTGAAGCTGGCCTCCGGCATAAGCTGTTAGAACTGTGACCTCTGTATGGCAGGCAATCCCATTGGCAAAAGGGCTAGTGGATGCAAGAGAGTAAGGGGCAGCTAGAGTTAATGTCAGAGATTATTTTGAAAGATCTGTTTAAGCTTCAAGACAGACCATATTGTGGAAAAGATGTAAACTAGCTAGGACCTGGGTGAATGAAAAAGGTTTTCATACTGACTGACAAAGGTAATGTGCTGGTAATCAATACCCAGGAGGAAAGAGAGTTCAGAAACAGAAAGGTGTGTTGCAGTTGTCAAAGAGATAAATGTAGGTTTCATCACTATAGAGCAGAAGGTGAATGGACTTGAAACAAAGAGGAAAAGGAATTCTAAATTGTAGTTAAAAATTTTAACAACTTTAGGTTTATCCCTAGACAGAATATTTCAGACATAAGGAGACTTCAAGGTAAAAAAATATGTGAGCAGATAAAAATATTTCTTGAATTCTCTAAAAGAATAGGCTTCACTACAATGTGATAAAACACTGGGAAAAAAATCATCCATGTTTTTTCAATTAATTATTTTTCAATTATAAATATGATTATTTTTGTTAGAAATCATCTGACACCTCATACCTAATCCTTCTTCCAGTTCATCAAATATATTTCTTATCTGGTTCGTCCACACACGCTTTCATTGTGGACAGCATAGGAGTTGCCTTTGCTAGGTAAGCAAAAAGATCTGAGGATTTATATTGAGTTTATGTCAGCTATCATATTTGTACTTTGACTATCATAAGAGATGATTGACAGGAATGATTCTGTAGTATCCTTTGTTATGTCACCAAGAAAAAGAGAAAAGCAATTGTGTAGTAAATCTGTACTTTCCCCTGTGCCTGTGCATCCCCATGAGATGGATGGTAGATGGTGACAACAGCTTTCAACAGGTCTCACAAAACTAATACAGACATTTGGAGGCAGAATGTTGCCTAGGATACATTGCCATTCTTCCACTGCAGTGCCTTGACCTCTGACATTTAGACAAGTTGAGGTTCTGCCCCTTCAGTTTAATGTATGCTTACAGTATCTTTGAAAATTAACTACCCTTAACTATGTAAAACATTTTCTCTGAAATTTAAATTACAATTCAAATGCTTATGAATTATAGCCAGCAATTTATCATGCTTTTTCCTCTCTTTTTGTTTTATGGTTTTGTGGGGAATTCTTTCTGCAGAATTTCAGTACTGGGAAGTGCCATATCCATTACATTTTAAAAGGAAAATCCATGTAATATGCCCCCATTTAGAAAAACAAAATAAAATTTTAGAGTAATAAATTAAATATCACATTCTAACCACCTATTTTAAAATAACATAAATGCTCTCATTCTATGCTCCTTTGCTGTTATAAAATGAATAAATGACATTTGAACTTTTTCATGAGTTTTAGCATAGAAAAAATAGCATATCCTAAATGAGGACATCATGTAATTTAAATACAGAAGCCATTAAATGTGTGAAAATCACAGTTTATTCTCCATTACTCTTATTTTTCTGAAAAATAGTGAAAAGCTAAAGAACCAATCTTAGTACTTATTGATTGTTCTTCCACTGCCTCATTTATGGATATTTGCCTGAATTTTAACATGTTTTAGGAAAACACCATGCCATGATACATTTATGATTCATAATCTTGATTTCTTTGGCTGATTTAGGAGTTCAAATCAGCCTAAACTGGGTAATTTAGGACCTAATTTCATTTAAATGTATTACAGCATTAATGAAAAGACAGACACCTTTAGACAGTGATTCAGAGGTGTAAAGCATTACTGCAACTCTAAATTACCCTTCAGTCATCAATGATTGCATTCATAGCTTAACTCCCATTTTCTACTTCCTACTCCCTAGTTCAGGCATTTCAGACAATGTAAATTCAGAGAAATTAGTGCTGTAGTTTAAAACCATTGCACATCAATGGATCTGAGCTTATATTTTATGGAAATTCAAAAATTGTGGAATGGGAAGGGGAATGCTTAGATCTCACTTAATGAAGATCTGAGCTGCTCCATTCCTGAAACAAAGAGGTTTACAAGCCATATTTAAATACCTTTATTTGAAGGTTAATTGCTTGGGCTTTGAATACTCCTAAATTTAGTCATTAATATCCATAAAAATGAAAATATGATCATCAGACACATCATAATTTTATATATATACCCCTGCAATAGGAAGCTACAAAATTTTAATCTGGAAATGCATATTGGTCTACCTCAAATAATAAAGTATTCTAGAATTTTGGGGATCTCTCTTTCCTTTCCTCTTAGAATGCTGTAAAACTGAAAAAGACTCTTGATCTTTAATTTTTGGATTTTCAAGAAAGTACTGCAGAAGGAAGAAGAGTCCTGGACAGCTAACAAGAAACAAAGAGTTAATAAACTTAGGACAATTAAACAGGATTCTCAGTGCATGGTTATGACTTACTGAGTTAGTTCCAGTTAAAAGGCTAAGTATTTCATTTTATATGATGTCATTCTGTAATTAAAGGTCATACAATCCAGATTTTCTAGTAAAAAAAAAATCAGATCCTTAAAACACTTGAATAGATTATGTTTTATAGTTATGTTTAACTGAAAAGTGAGAAAAAAAAATATTGCTGCTTTCAATACCAACTGAAATATTCATTTGTCTTTTTCGTGTTATCACATTACGGAATACTGATAGCCAGAATACTGCAATGGCCAAACAACAATGGTGAATATAGGAAAGATTGATCAGAAGTGTCCAGAGCAAATCTGCTCCAAAATATATGAATTTTTGTGAATTTGGTGATTTCTTATTTTCTCTGATCTTGGAACTGACCAACCAACTACCCACAAAAACTTCTAAAAGTAATTAATTTTTGTTACATGGCAGCTCCTTTACTTGTTGGTTTACAGATAAGTTTTCCTTTCAGTCACATCAGTGAACTTTATCTGTTCATTGACAAATTTGAACCCTCTTCTTTTGTTTAATTATCTAATTTTCATTACATTTGCCTCTAATAAATTAAGACTTAGGATAAAAGATCACTAATATCCACATTTGAAAGTCAAAATTATGTTATGGACAATTTGCTAACTGCCTGTTTTCATTAACATTATTGCTTTTGCCACTTTGACAAACATTTGGGAACAGTGTGAAGCTCAGAATTAGTAGTGAAAAGTTTTGGTGTAGAGTAGATTTCAATTTGTTAATTTTAGAGGTGTGAGAAATTATTTTCTGACAGAAAATTCAATTTGCTGTTTCAGGACTTTAGCATGTATCTGTAAGACATATTTATTATTTAGCAATTTTTGCAGTCGTAGTAAAACTGAAAGGTGAAAATTAAAATTTAAATGACACAGCAAAAATAAAAGGTAAGGTATTTTATTCATACCAAATAGAGCAACACTGGCACTCTTTCTGCAGGCTATAGTCCCTTATCCATCTTTTCTGGTCAGTTTCACCAGAAAAAAAATAAAGGCAAGGGATACAGATATATGGCTTAACATTTCTGTCTCATTTCCTACACCAAGGAGACTCATTGCCTTTGCCCCTTCTCAGAAAGATATAAGGTTATAAAAGTATTTTTATTAATAGGAATTGTTTCTGGGAAAAATTGTTCTTTTTCTTTAATTAATAATATTTTCATGTAATGTGGGATTTGAAAGTTGCCCAAGCTTTGATCAACCTAATTTTTCCTCTGAACTCTCTACAAACTTCCTTTGCAACACACCTTTAAGGGAACGTTGATGGATAGAGAGAAAAAATGGATAGAGAGAAAAAATGCCTTTAATAAAGAAAATTAGTTTATGATACTTATTTTTGAATTGGCTGTCACTGAAATAGAATATGAAAAAATACCTATGAAGTACATGTAGTCTGACATTTATCTTCTTGAACATATTTATATGCTATTTGCAAGTATTGCTTCTTATATTCTGAATCAGGCCACCAAAAATATGTATTGACATAAGAAATTGTCATATATATAGAAATAATAAAAAAGAAATGTGGATTAAAAAAAAATATTGCTTTTTTTTTAACCTCTATAATACACTCAATTAATTTTCCCTACTATTATGAGAATATGACATTCAGATCTATCTAATGAAACATGTAATTCATACTGTTCATAAATTTAGTCTCTCAGGGTTGACAACACTCTAATGTGGATGTTTCTGTGCAAATGGTACAAAAAGTTAAATCAATGAATTATCTAAGTGCAAAGATCTTCCTTAAAAGAAACTAAGATCAGTATATTGTCCTTAATGAAAGGAGGAGAAGACAATATCTGTTTCAAGCAAGACAGTATCTCTGTCTGATAACAAAGGAGAAAATCCCTTTGTGAAATCAGTAACACATGTCTTGAAAAGTTCTCGAAATAAAGTATTTGAAACAGAATTGCTTTTAACAAGGTCTGAAAAGCAAGACGGATACTGGTGTGAAATTCAGGGAAGGTAATAGACAATCATAAAAGAACAAAGGTGCAGAGAAGACAAGACATAAGGTTAGCAAACAACTGGAGTTACTGTTATGATAAGAACAGAAATAAGTCTTTGATACAATACTGCCTCCTCTAAGAAAATAAGTGCAGAAATATTGCACAACTAGGCATCTAGAAATTATACCATTCAAGACCATTATCCATGTTGCAAAGCTGTCAGTATCCCTGTATTTCAGCAATAAGTGGCACCAGGTTCATCAGGCTTTTCTCTCACTATCACACACTGACGAAGGATGGAAAATGGAAGTGCTCTGCTACATTTTTCCTGTTGCAGTAGAGTGCCCAAGAAGCTGTGGGCTAGGAAACATTGAGGAACAGAAAGTATTAATTTGTTTGGGTGGGGTTTTATTTTAGTTTTGGTTTTTGATTTTGGGGGGTTTTTTTGTTTGTTTTTGTTCTGCTTTTTTCATGGATTTTTTTTTTTTGTGAAGGGCTTTGTTTTGGTTTTTTGTGTTGTGGTTTTTTGTGGATTTTACGTGAATCTCTGCCATATGTTTGACGTAGTCTAGTGCAATCTCCAGAAGGTGTTCGAAACAATGGGTAAAGAGCAGTTCAAAGTTGTGATTTTTTGCATGCACAATAATCAAGTACCTATATGCATTATGATATATAAACTTTGCACAATTTTGATCCCATACCACTTGCCAATTCCTAATTTAGAATGTGCCCTAGCCTCAGCAAAAAAAGCAATGTGCTAAGTATATTTCAAAGAGTGAAATATCCACTGATAACAGGATCTGAACCTAAAGAATAAGATTTTGCTTTATTTTAGTGCTTAAAATTTGAGCCTTTTAAGATACCTTTCATGTATCAGAGACCTCTAATAAACCAGTTTGATAAATCTGATGTGTTTGTAAGGTATGGACAAATCTGATGCTTCATCACCCTGGGACTCTTAAAATACTAGCTTATACTTAAAATGTCTTTACTGCTTCAATTATTATTTACTCTCACTAGAAGAATACGATTTTTTAATAATTTAATTTTTTTCTGCTTTGGCTTCTAGCCATTGAATCTAGATATAGATTCTAGGCTGTTAGACTCTCAACCTTCCCATATTTTTTGTTCCTTGGTAAGTATATATGATCACCAAATTCTGTAAATGCTATTCTGAAAACTACAGAAATTTAAATTCTTGCATATTTAAAGCATGTTTTTAAGTGTTTTCAGGATATCAATAGGGGTTCTGTAAACACTGTTTTGTTTCTACAGCATCTGAAAATGCAGTTAAGGATATGCTAACAATTTCTTCCTTAAAGTCCATATAATTATGACATAAATATTGAAATACTGAATAAGCATACTGGGCAAGGTTATTATATGTAGGACAATCTCTCTTTTAAGAAGAGGGAGCATGTCAAAGGCTTTTATTGCCTCAGGCAGAGATCTGTAGGAGCAGACAGAAATGTCTCCTGAGTTATCCTATTTAAAGCTGCCTTGAAGAGCACTAACTCCACTCTTGCTTCCTCCCTGCTGCAAAAAAAATCATATATAGGGGAAAAAAAAGAAAAAAAAACCCCAGCATGTATACCACGTATGTATACTGTAGAATCACCTTGTAATTAGTCTTGTGGTCTGATTTACAGAAGTAAATCTGGATTCTTGTGCTATCAGTTAATACTGTTTAAGTTCTCTCCCCTCTTGCCTAGATCCTGCTTAAATACATGCTGCTGTCCTTGTCTTTGCTTTTATAACTTTTCCTTTTTCCAAAAGATTTTGGCCTTTGTTTTACCTCTGCCCTGCCTTGATTCCTGATACTGATTCCTTCCTGATTGCACCTCAGACTTTACTGCAATAGACTCCTTTTTAATAGACACGTAAGTATAAACAGATACACAAATAAAAGCCTCTCATTTCACACCCCACAAATTGTTTTAAGTAGAAATTTTAGATAAGATTCAATTAATCTATGTAGAATTAAAATGAGAAAGGAGAAAGAATGTGAATTGTTTTATAACCAATGTGTGAAAATACCCACTGATGTCCAGTAAGTTCTTCCCTTTCCCCTTGTTTTTCTATTTGCCATTTTATCTCCTTTTTCCCCTTTCAGTATTTCCTTCTGTAGCTCTTATTCCTAACAATATGAAATACCAAAATATTCATCTGGACACCTTATTCATCACAAATTTTTAGCCCAGAGAGAGAGATAATTCTTGGCTTCTTTATGACAGAAACTCAAGTACATTTTTGTTGTCTCCATCTATTCATGAAAGACAATTCTTCTCTCACTTCTTTGTTAGCAGTAATTTGCAGCAGGGAAGCAAAATTATCAGGAAAGGTAAACACACGCACACACACACACAGATTGTTCAGAATCCAATTCCATATGCCACAATTCATCACTGAGAATCCAAGCCTCCAGTTCTCCTCCCTCCTCATCAAAGTTAGGATACCGGAATCAAAGTGGACCTGTTGTCCTTGGGTTTTTATTTACACTCTGATTTAGTTGTCTGAAGGATTTCAAACTTCACGTTGCATTTTAAAAGTAAGGTAATTGCTTACTCTTAAAGATAATCAGCCAATCTTTCTAATATTCTCAAGGAAACGCCAGAAGCTGGAGATTTAGATGAAGGACCAAATATCATAAACACAGCTCCAACAATCTCTTCACGTATTTCCAAACCCTTTATATCACACTAAACCTGATCATCTATGAAATGTAAATAATTTTAGCAATTTAGCTGTATTAACTCATTATTCAATTACTCCCTTTTCTTTCAGCTTCCCTTCTCTCCCCCTTCTTTTTAAATATTAATTGTGCACTTCCATGTCATTCCTAAAGCTGCTAACCTAAATCCAGAAGATTTCACATTTCCCCACCAGGTTCCACAAAACTACCAGATTCCCTGTATGTGTGTGTTTTCCCCTAAAACTATACCTAAATTACTCTAATGGGTGAGAACAACTCAGAATTACTGATATTAGGGAAGTCCTGTTGAATACGGATTTAAATAACTTCTCTCATGCTAGTGCTAGGATGCAAGGTAGTTTAGTGATTCTTGACACCTGTCTTCAACTATATTACTGTGCTTGAGAAGCTACATTTATTCAGACAGCTATAAGCAAACAAAATGAAGACAAAACAACAATAAAAAATGGAAGCCATTTTTCAGTACCCTCTATTATTCAAAACCAGCATCAGTTATTTGATTTTTGTGTTTCTTAATCACGCTGAATTCCAGTTAACTAGTTTATTAATAACAAAGCCAATATTTCTACTTTAATTTCAGCATCTATATTCACTGAGACAGTTTTTAAAAATTAAATTGAAAAAACAGCTCTCCTAATACAGGTATTTTCCTAAATCAGGCAAACATGAATGAGTACTTTAATGATCTCAGGTGCAATTATATGGAGCTCTTTGCAAACTATAATTTCATAGGATACATATAATTTCACCTAACAGAAAATTTGCTATTCGAGTCTTATTTTGTGATTACATTCAGAATGAAAAATCCATTCAGTTTATCTTTAACATAGAATTTAATGGCAGAAACCTTTGTACCTTATTTTCTACCTCTGATTTTATTTTTTTCTCTTTTTCTTAAGTTTGTATTTGAGTGTGTGTTATATGAACAGTTTAATTTTTACTTTTCTTTGATATTTCTCTTTTGCATATGTTATTAAAATTTTAGCAAGATACCAGGAACAGACTGGACTTCAATTTACATAACAATATGCTTTACCTCAAATATGACATGTTTTAAAAGAAAACAAAATTCTGAGTATTACATTTTTACTTCATTTCAGCACCCTCCTCTCAATTTCAGCAGTACCTTCAGTACTTGTCTCAAGTGCATATATTTCTAAACAGTTTTCAAATTGCAAATGACACATATAGACCCATAATAAATTCAAAAGACCTCAAAATTACATCTCAGGTTTTCAGGGATGCCAGTTCACAACCTTTGTTCTGAAAGGCAACCGAAAGGAAAAAAAAAACCCAAGCATATAAGTCTAAGAAACAAAGTACATTAGTGTACATTAGCAATGACATACTAATGGGGTTGCATAAGCTTCTGGCTGATTTGGGGCAAGGGCAGAGGAATTCTGCATCTGCTCTGATCATGTCTGAATGAGGCCTCTTAATATATACTTAGAAGTATATGCTGAAAAAAAGTCCTTTAAGTTCCAAGGCAAAATATTTTGAATAAGTTATTAGTTAGTTATTGAAAAATCACTTTAAGTGTCTTTAATTTCCCTTTTCATTTTTTTTTCTTTCTTTGAGTGTCTAGAAAAAGGTACGTGTATGCAACACAAAAGAATGAAGGTGAGAGGAGGGACTCACCTGTTTTACAACCCATATCAATGAGAGATTTCTAAATCAGGATTAGCCTAATCTTCTTTTTGGTCAGCGGAGAGAAATGGACATCTCTGGAAGACAATTTATGAAGCTCCTTAGATAACTACCTAAGGATTTCTTAATTACTTCAAAATTTATCAGTTGGTTACTTCAATTTCCCAACATTCGAGGATAAAAGATCCTGGACCGTGCAATGCATGATTGATCCTGGCCTAAGAACTTAATCCATAACACATCCCAACATCTTAATGAAAAAAAAGTTGAACCCCCTTCTGGTCCTCTAGAATGACTTAGGAACTTTAGAAACATTTTATTGAAGAGTTTATTGCTTTTTTTTCATAAAGCCTCCATCTTCCTCCACATTAAGGGCCTTCTTAACCCAGGACATGCCCAGCTATGAAGAGGACTCACCACCATATTCACAAACCATGGTGTAACCTCAGGACTGGAGACTTACCTTTCCTTAGTCCTTATTCCTTATTCCTACTCTGCAGGAAATAGGATATATTCAGGGCAAAGGTATCAGCTGTGACATTCCTATGTGGGAGAGGCAGAAAGGTCTCATTACCATTCTTTGATGGGCAAGAGCATCCTGTTAACGTATTCTTTGTCTACTACGTATAGTGATAATCACTTTTCCTGTCTGTTTGGGCCGACAGGATTGACTAGAGAGAGGAAGATGGGATTCTTTTCTCTTTTGTAGTTACTTAAAGATTGGTGGCAGGAGAGGGATTCCAGCAAAAGTTCAGCGCTGTAGACAGTAAATGTCTTGTGAGGAAAAGCAAGACTTTCTTAGAAACAAACTAACAAAAAAGTTAAATAGGTTAAAGGTCTTTCACCTTCTTGTTCGGGTCAGCAAGATTCCATTAGATTCCATTTGGATTCCATTTAGATTCCATTTTCTATTTCATCTTATTAATTGCAGCACACAGCACCAAACAAATAGCAGTTACATAACTGGAGATGAAATCCCAACATGCTTCACTCTCATCAGTTATGTTTGCCCAAGGAAAAGAATGTCCAAGAAGTAATTAAAAAAAAACCAAACTAAATGGCAAATTTTGTACTAAGTAAAAAATGTTGAACTCAAATTAACATATTTTTCTATGTTACTTGTAAAACATCATTTCAAATATATTAGACATTGGTTATCCTATTATCTGAGATTCAAAATTATGTAAAAGAAAATAAAAAAAGGCTACAATATCAGAAAATAATACATAAGCCATTTTAAATTAGAAAAGAGAAGAGGAGCAGTTTGGCACCTTTTAAGTTTTTGGAAAGATGAGATGTGATCTGAAAAGGTTAATTGGTATCCAGGCTACTCTTGTTCAACAAATTTGATTCATTTTTATTGTAATTCAGTGAGTTGTTTCAGAACCAAGCAAATATAAATCTATTATTAAATACTGTAAAATCAACATAAAACAAAGCCTAGATTTTGCCTGGGCAATATAAATATAGAATATTAGTTTTGTACATTACTGCCAGAGTAGATCTTGCTTATACTAAATAAAAGACCTTGAAATATTCAGTTAGGTGTTGTGCCAAATTTTTCACTGGATGACACAAAATAAAGCAGCATATGAAACAGTTTCTGATTCACTACAATAAGTGCCTGTGATCCTGCATCTTGCTATTCCACAGTTTATGAGGGCTACTATACATGTTACTACATAGTTTTACCATTCTTTTTACAGTTTATTTATATATTTCAAATCTTACTAGCTGCAAGAATAATTCTCTCTGCTACAGTACTCTGAGCTCACATTATGTCCAAATTACAGTATGTCCAAACCCCCTCAACTCAACTTTTAGCCTTCAATGTTAACAGACAGTCTATTAGTGCTACCTTTGAAGACCTAAAGTGGCAGGTTTTTTTCAGCTAGAACTCACTGCAACACATGGATTCTATCTCTGGAGTCATTAAGCAAACTTAAGTGCTCATATCTGAGCACCTGGTGAGCATATACCATGCTAGTATTCTTATTCCTCTGGTCAAAATCTGTGAAAATAAAAATCTTTAAATTTGGCCTTGTATCCCTTCTTCCTTTTTCCCTGTTGTATTAGGCTTTGGTTTTGTTTTGTTTTGTGTTGGGGAGGGGATTTTTTTGATTGGTTCTTTTTTATTTTTTTACATATTTCTGTTCTGTATCTATAATCCAAATGTACTGTAAAAGAAGATAGCTTCATATTTTGCCTTTCTTTACATGTTCTGGTTTGTTTGGGCTTTTTTAAAACAGAAAGTTAAATAATTAGATATTATGAAGCTGATAGTCTCATTATTTATAGGGTTTCAATTAAAATACTAGGTCAGGTTCAAACCTCCTACTGTTTTCAGAAATGTCATGATTCTTATTTCTATTTACCAGTTTTCAAAGTTCTGCAAGATTTCATGTACATGCCTGGAGGGGTCACCAGACTCTCCTCCTTTCAAATGATCCCCTAAACAGCTGTGCAATAGCAGGGCTTTTTCCTGTTTGAAACCATTAGTTTCCTCTGTAAAAGTGATGTTAAAATATCTCTCTTTTGAAGAGAATGGAGACTAATGCTTAAAAATTGAGGCTAAAATGTAATCTATTATTTTATTTAACTAAATGGATATTATTTTCTTTTTTATAATACTGTAAAGTTCAGAAAGGAAATTGGTAGAATGAATTTTATTTGCTAATTTAACTAAAATAAAGTCTATTAAAACTTATTATCAAAACAGGGCCGAAGGATCAATTTACTATATGTAGAGATAGGGAATGAAAAAAAAATTATGTGTCCAAGAAAAAAAGATAAAACCTTCACAATTTTGCTTATTTTCCAAGACATGTTAACACACCTTTTATGAAGTGATTTTTGGAACTGTGTGTTCTCCAAAACATGGTGCTTGCTTTACTTTATGTATTATTCACAGAACTTTCAGAAGGAATTTTCAGTTAACATTCTTACTCCAATGAAGATATAATGTTTAACAAGACATTTCAAAAAGGGTATAGCTGCCTATGTTTCATTGTATCTGCTTACAACTGAAATTTTCTGTTACTTGTTCTTCTCCTGTGATGACAAAAAAATTATCTGGATTTTGTAAGCATAGGACACTTCATGAATTTTAATGAGTAGCATGAGATGCTGGTTACCATTTATGATAGGAAATATTATTGTCAGATACATTGTTTGCACTTCCTTGAATGCAGAAGAAAAAAAAAAGCTGGAAATAAAAAGGCAAAAACTTGGCATGTTACATAAACCACTGCTTTTTATAGACTACAGATCATGTATGATTGACGGCAAGAAAATTGGAATTCACTGAATATTCTAGTATGAATAAAGAAAACCAACTTGGACACTCAAGTGATAAGTTCCATCAAGGCTGGAAATTCATGCAAATTATTTGACAGGCATGCAAAAAATGAGACAGATTGCCACTCATTGAATAACAGAAACTGAACCCTGGCTGCTGCTGGTGTGGTAAATGGAGCAGTCAGATGCATGGATGTCTCTTTCCCCTCACACACAAGCACATTTAGAGGGCTTAAGAAAATGAAGTTACTAATAAACCTCTTCAGTTAAATCACAAATTTAGCCTTAAAGTTCTGAGAATGGTCTTCCTTGTATCCGGTTGAACTCAGTTCCTATTCAATGATGAAAGTTATAGTTCAAACTTGATCTCATTAAAGTTTAGATCTTTACTGTGAAGAATGTAAGTTCCTAAAGATTATTTTCCTGTAGTAGAGGGAGGTTTTCACCTAGCTTTTTTTCCTGCAATTCAGAGACCTTTACAAAAACTAGAGTCACTATTCATAGTTTTGATTTTCAAGTTATTATTTTTTTCTATTTGCTGAACAAAAATATGTAGACAAATCAGAAACAGCTCTAGGCATCCTATCTGTCTTATACCTGTGAAACGAAGTGTCTCTACAAGACAGAATTTCTAATTGCATTCATCTTGGAAAAACTTATGGATGAATGTACAATTTCTTGAAATTCACATAATTCATATAATTGAGATGAATTATGTGAATTAATTTTGGGAAGGCTTTGAAATATGGTACTTAATTCTGGTGCTGAAGAACAAGGATTTATAGGAAAAAAAAACACTATGAACTACAGGAAATGCTCAATAAGCCTCAAGGTTATAGAAAAAATTATTTTTTTTCTGTGCCTTTTTTCATATTTTGTTTCTGTCTTTTAAATGAAAAAAGTGCAAGAGTTAGATGGAAAAATTATACAAATAATTAAAAGACAGATTTTGAAAAGTATGAATATTCAATATTATGCATTATGAAATTACTGAATTTGCAGACAAATCATGGATCCTAGGGAACATTTTAGCTCTTTGAGAATACATAAAGTTCAAAGGCAAGCCATTTTACTTGTATTATAAGTTCATACCAATTGCTGAAGAAAAGGAGTCCTTTCTTTTTCAATGTCAAGCATAATATTTCTTCAAACCAGACATAACAAGAAACATAGGAGAATTTAGAAATTTAATTAGCATTGACTGAAAGCAGACAAAATGTGCAAACGTAAATCTGGACTCCACTACAACAATAATCTTGGAATATTTTAGTTCTTGTCCATTAATTTAACACTAGAAAATAAAGTGTCTCTTGACAGGAAATTATTATAGATTATTTCTATGCCTTTTTCCCCTACAGTTTTTAATCTCTCCTGGATTTATTATTTTGAAAATATCAATTTTATTTCTAGAAAAGTCTCAAAATATAATGATTTTACCATTTTAAATTCTCAGGGCTTAAGCAAAGGCCCATTGTATTTTTCATTTCTTATTTTTATGTCATCCAAAATATGGGAAATGAATAACATAGCACAGCAGAAAAGAAAGTAGATTAAATCCTTTAAGAAAAGATAACATTGATATCAAAATAAAAACCCCTCAAAATACAGCATTTTAAAATTTCTGTTTTTAATAACACCTAGTCATTCAAATATAAAGTTTCAGAAACAGAAAGATTTTTGCACACAGGGAAGTTAGTCTCCATGAAAGTATGTTTGCAATTTGCATTGTACGAGCTCTTTGGCACTGACAGCTGAATTTACTTTAATTATTTTATGATGATAATATAGAGACCAAACATGTCTGCTCATAACAGACTGTGTTAATGTCCATAAAAACCAGACATTTCTGAAGCACTCACCAGACTTATCGGCCACCCAGGAAGCGATACAGAAAACTACATCTCTGACTTAAGGTTGGATCTATGGCAAAGGGGCTTGAAACCCAGGATGTAAGAGTGGATGTGATGTAGCCACAACCACATTTCTGAGAAAAAAATTTAAAAGTCAGAATTATTATTGTCAATGTCTCCACATATACTATCTATAGAATTAGTAACTTACAGATCAATAATTCCAATAATGTAATATAAAAATATTACACATTTTTCTCATAAGTAGGCTATGAAAAAAACTCGGGATCTTGCTTTTATTTTAAACTTAACTATCAATATATGTTGAACTTAAAACAAAATAACTACTGTGACCACAACAATGTTATCAGGTGTAGCACAATTAAAGCATCCTTTCCTGGCAGTTTCACTTGCCATGACCCTTTTGGTAATAGATCTTGGTTGAAGGCTTGGCCATTTGCAAGCTTCTTGCCACAATCCTTTTGAAAAGATTGTTACAAAGTGATTAAGAAATAAAACCTGCTGCCTCTGACTTTAAGTATTATTTGCATAAAATAGCCTACAGTCAAAAAGCTTAAAGAGCCTGTTCCTATTCAAATTTAAGTCAATCGAAGCAGAAATTAGACTTATGAAACTTGCAAAATTTTATTGGTTTTTTTTCAATGTACGATATAAAAAGATTATAACTCATTCTTGATTAAACTTCCATAAAGATGAGGGGTTTCTTCTCCTTTGTTTCAACAGTTAACCAAATAAAAGTTTTACTTGCTACCTTTATAAATATATAAAGGAAGCCAATCTTTTACACTTGCTAGATTTAGAAAGTAAATTTCTTCTTATTATGAATGGTACAGGTAGAAAATGTTATAATAGAACAAAAATGTTATATAATATAAACAAATATGTAAAATATTCCACATTTTATTGGTATTGAAGAAAACTTAATATTAGTTTTTAAAAATTGATAATAATTGTGATAAACACCAATGATAAATATGCCACACTATAAAAGTCTAAAACAACAATAAAAATATTTTTATACAGGTTTTCAATATAAGCTGAAGTTCTGAGTCTTGCACTATATTGAAATGGTAGATATCTTCACAAAGGGAAAAACAAAATGTAGTGATTCTAAGTCCTTAACTTTAAGAGAAGTAAAATGGGAAAGGGCACTTTTAAGTGAGTCACTGTGTCATGCCAACATCCTAATCACATTTCCTGCCATCTACAGACAAATAACTGTAAGTCATTTGGGGTTTTCTAGGCTAACAGTATAAAAGCATCTCTTCTCCACCTTTTCAGTAATGAACATATTTTCTGCTCCATTACCCTCCATTAACTGGGTACCATTAGCAGTATTAAGCAATATTTCTGTCATTCAGCCGCCCTAATTCGAGCATAAACCAGTGTATTTTGTTGGCAATAGGAGACCTAATAAGGATGAAAATAGATTACCTTTAACTCAGCAGGAAAATTTTCTTGAGGTGAGGACAAAATCTTAAGACATTTTCCCAGGCCATATCTTCCCTATGTATTGCACAAAACTGTCAGCCTTTGGTCTTGAAACATGTTTTGAAAACTCTGTTTATCTATTCATGTATTTTCCTTTCAATATCCTTGAAAAGAGGGGTCAGGAAAAAAATCAGAAAAAGTGCACTCGATATAATTTTTTTCTCAGCAATTATGAAGTGCCTTCAAGATATCTCACTTCATTAAACACTAACTGCTTGGAAAGAATAGTAAGGTATTAAAATGTTAATAAAAATCTGGACATCATAATTTGAAAATTGTATAGCATTTTCAAGCCACTTTCACTTCCATTACTTCTTCAGACTTACATTCATAAAACACCAAGCAAACAATTTGTGCCACATAATGAACAGAAAAATAATGAATGGTAAATAATTTTTAATATACTGAGAAGCTCCCTAGTTCATCCAACACTATTAACTGATCTCTAATTACAACATGCTATGAAGCCTGTATTTAAAAACAAATATGGGATTGTCAGCAGAAAAATACTGTAGCAAAGATATCAGTTTGTAATACACAATCATATTATTTTTAAAGCACTCCATTGACTGGTGAATTTAATTGGATTTTAGATGACTGCTAGAGAATTTTGAGATAACCTCACTTGACATTCTCAAAAGCACTAAGAAATAAGAAGTCAGGACATTACTGGGGAGGAGCAAAACTAAATACAGGAACAGACACACAAAGAAGTAGTCAAAGTGAAGTTACTGAACTATCTGTTGTCAGTTTGGAAAGACACAAGTAGCCTAACAAGGGTGCAGAAAGGATTTCTCTTGCATTGAGCACTGTTCAATTGCTATAATAATTTTCTGTATAATAAAATAGAGAATATGTTTGTCAAATATGCTGATCACAGAAGATTAAGCTAGTTGGGAACATTCAGGAAATGCAAAGTTATACTTTATTTTTACTTCCTTGTTTCTGTTTTTAATTTATTTGTGTCACAGGATGAATACCACCAGGGGACAGATTTAGATTTCAAAATAAACAAAATACAAGGAAAATATCTGAGACAAATAACTTCCAACATAGAGAGGACAACAATATTCTTAGAGGACAACATATAAAATAGCAGGGAGGTAGAGACCATGATGTAAACTATGATGTAGATGTTAGATATAAACAAGTAACTTTTAGATAGATGTTAGATGTAAATCAGTAACTGATTTATGTCACAGAAATAGAACATATATTATCTATCTAAATGTTTGTAACTACATTATGGACATCTATATGTGTCATTTATCCCAATTTTTTCTGCTAGTGTAACCAGCTCAAATGTGGATAAGGATGACTAAAATTAAGATAAATAATATTAATGCTCAAGACTGAGAATACCAAGACTATTTTATGGACATATTTATATTCAGAAATGAGGGATGGCATCTTGAAAATGAAATATTTAGGAAGACATCTCTGTGTAAAGGGATATAATAAGCAGTCATTCTCAGCTTCTAAATACTCTTGCAGTGTATCATTCTTCTGTTTGGAGAGGAGAAGATGGTCAGAACTACAACAAAGAATTTGACTCTTTCTGGACTGAATTGTCATTCTTGAGTCTTTGGATACTTATATACTGGCATGAAAAATACTTCCAGCCATGTGTCTAGGCACATGATTCTTGTTATTTGTACTCTTTGTCCGATTTTATGTCCTGCACACTTTTTTTTGAGCTTATCAGTCTCCCAAAACTGCTCTGTGTGAAATTGTCTATGAGAGATATGAAGTCCAAAGCTATCTCAGAAGACCTTGCTTTTGTATAAATACAAAAATTTAAGGAGATGTGGAATGTAGGAACACTTTCTTTATTAGGCTACTTCTGTAAGGATAAAGATATTAAACAAAACACATAAACCCTCACGAACATGAGAAAAAACAAGGACTATAAAAAAACCATAGATCTCAGGCTGCTGGCTGAAGGGCCACTAAAGGAATAACTCAAGTGTAACCTTGATACTTTCCAACTGATAAAATTATCATGGGTATCATATTAAAAAAAACCCACAAAAATTCAACCCTCTTTATGAGACATTTGAAGGGGCTTGAGAGACTGCATAAAACTTCCAAGGTGAGGCAAAGAGGAACAAATATTATTTTATGATGTTCAGAGGAAGACTCAAAAGATCAAGGCAGATCTCACAAGAATAATGGTAAATTGAAGAGAAGGGAGGCTGAAATTGGCCAGTAGCATTTAAGAAAGGATCTTGCAAGTACACATGCCCTGACGAGCCTGATCACCACAGCCTATTCTATCTCTTCTTTAAACTACCTTCTTAACTAATTTCCTGTGTGTGTGCTCTCTGTGTGAGACAGTAGGAAGCCTAAAATTGAACTTTACAGCAAACAGCATGACCAGGCCTGCTTTGGGGGAAGACACAAGTGAACCAGTTACGAGACAGACTTTTTATGTTTGTACGTATCTGTGTGTGTGTGTGTCTGTCTGCCTGTCCGTCTGTCTGTGTGCATGTGAGTCTGATCTGGTTAGCAATATTAGAGACAAAACAGGTGGTTAAAACAGGCTCATTGTACTGCTGATGTGTATGTAAGCACTGTGTGTGTGTGTGTGCACACAGTGCTGATAAAGTCTCAACTCTCCTGCCTGCCTTTCCTGTCCTGCTGGTGGTTGGCCATGTTTGCAAAGAGAACACGCAGTGATTGTGGATTGAGTGACCAGTCTTACCACAGACTGGATCTGGAAAGGAGGAATAGAAGCCGCCTCACATCCAGCAGAAGAAGAACCAGTCCCATCTCTCTTACTTGAGCTCCAGACCCTCCCTCCTAGCACCACACAGACAAAACCAAAACTTCATCCTGATGATGGTCAAAAACACTTTACAAACCAGTAATTTTGCAAATTTTTGTAAAGGTCCTTCTACAGTTCCCAGGCCAGTTCAATGACTGACCTTTGCTAGTTTGGGTGAGTTCCTTTTACTGATCTGCCTTGTCAATTTTCTTCAACATACAGTTCATTCTATAATAAAACTGAAGAGCTTTACTTGTGTAAACAGTTTTTTTAGCATAGAGAATGGAGGATATTGAGGTGATTAGCTAGTAATGAAAAAAGTACATGAGACAAAGTTGTGCTAGCAGCATCATGGATAGAAATAACCAAGAACTGCAGTGGTGACAGCAGGTTTTGGTGTGAAGCATCAGTGGGATGGTGCTGACTTAAACCATGCTCTCATCTTGACTGGGTGTATGAGGTACAGTGCATGTCTTTTTGCCTGTGGACCAGCTGTGAGTGAAGTAGGTGAAATGAGAGCATGGCAGGTGTGATGTGCTTGAGAAGCACTGCAGGATGTGATCTGTGAAAGGGTATGAACTAACATTCAGCTGGGACAAAGCCACTGGTTTGCATATGTTGTATGCTTGCAGTAGATACTTACATCAAGATGACCCAACTGATTTCAGAGTCCAAGGGCATGCTCTGGCCTATTTTACTTATTAATAGGGATATTAGGGATCTTAGAGTAATATTAGTATTAATAGGGATCTTAGAGTAAACAGCAGAATTAGAAAAGGTTGTATTAATCATAAATTAGTAAATGTATTTGAGATTTTAATGATAAAATACAAAGCACAACTTGATGTACTATAAGCTAAATCAAATAATTTCAATATACCACAAAACTATAGAACATCTGTTTGAAGGCAATCCATGCATTCTCCAGTAGCTGAATCTCTTAAAGCATCCTCATTTATAGACAGGAGTGTGTGTGACTAGAAAAATGCAAGAACATAATAGCAACATACAAAAGAAGAGTAATTTTTTCCTTTCTGTGGTGAAAAAATCCTTCTTATTAAATTCATAGTAACTGAATCTTTTTATTGTTGTCTGAAAAGATGAAAAAAAACTTTAATTTTTTTTAAAATAAGCACTGTTTTAAAAAAAGTATTTCTCAAGCATTGACTTGCAAGAAAATATCTGGGCAGCATACTCTTCTTTAACATTAAAGAGATATTTTCACTTTTTGATCACTTACACTAACCAATGCAATTAAAATATAATAAAAAAGATTTTTGAGCACCACTCAGCAATGTAAAACTATGTAGCCAAAAAATGAGAAGTTTTAAGCAGATGATGAAAGCACTCAGATGAATACTTACAGGCTGAGTTGTTAGAAGCATTACCATACAAGTTTTCATGTGCCTGAATTTTTTAGAAGGCTAGATACATAGTGTTGTATCCATAATACATATGAGAGAGGCAAAGCTCTGTAAGATTCTACTTACTGAAGAAAAAGTAAAGTCAAAACAGAATCTATGTCCTATCACTAGGCTGAGGAGAAATCCTAGCAAAACTTAAGATTTTTTGAGTTTTTGACCCAGTTCTATGTCTTCATAATGCATATAAAAATAGGCAAAACAGCAATATTTTCAGAGATTTTTATGAGCAATAACATCATTTAAATTATGTACTTTATCTTGGTCAAAACACAAGTTCACCTGCTCAATTCATGCTGAATTTACATCAGTTGCTGTTGATGTTTTGTGATCCAGGACCATTCTAAGGCCACAGTGGCAAGTACAGCTTATGTCCTATAAGCAATGGCTTAAACATTTCAGAAAAATAAGTTCTTATGCAGTGAAGGTAATTGTCTCCCACAGCAGGTGGGAGTAAGGGAGTAAGGTAAGTCTGGTATGAATAAATATTCTTCTTGCTGTCAAAGAACCTTCCTTCCAAAAAGTCACCACATCATCAATACCCTATACACCTTCAGTAACTTAATGGTGATGAATGTAATTTCAAAATATTGTATCAATCAACCATGACTTTGTTCCGTACATGAGTAGAATTCTCTGTATAAGCTCCATGATTCATAGGCTTGAATCACTGAGTAAAATATGCAAAAACACATTCAAGAAAACAGACTTTTATTGATGTCTGTGGCATCTAGGCAACAGGCATCCTATGAGGAAGTGGTTCATAACTTAGCTTTATAAACAGTGATATTACTTATTATTTCAGTTATGTGATGTGCCTAGCACTAGAAGGAAGAAGGACTGTCACAGTCATATACCCCAGTGATTCTTCTCCATTAGTCTTGCTAGGACAGAGCTGTTGTCAGGCAGTCTGGAAGATACACAGCTGAACATTATGTAGATTACATTGTTTTCCATGTCAGTTATGAACTGTAATTAGACATTAAGCAAAACATACAGTGACAAGAATAATGAGGACTATGGGTACTGCTTAGAGAAGTTACAAATTATCTATACAGGAGAAATTTGCAAACAGAATGTATAAATATCAACTAGTAATTATTCAAGTGAGATTATTTACAGGGAGAAGCAATTTCCTTCATTCAGCTGCAAAAATAGGTAAGCCTTCAAACTGCCAATATGTCTTTAGGTCTGAAATAAAAAACAAAACAAAAACAAACAAAAATAAACAAAAAGTCAAATTCAGCAATAATAGAGCAATTTGTAAATAATGCAGTTCTACTTCTTTGAAGTTAGTGAATATTCTAAATAATCTCTTGAGGCTACAATTTTCTATTTTGCAAGTTCTTTTAATTTATCTTGTGCTAATTATGGGAGACTAAGTTGCAAAGGATCTTTTCTACTCATTAGCTGGTGGATTCTCTGCAGGATTGGCTGCATCATTTCAGAAGATTTTGGATTCTTACTCATTTGGTTGATGGAAGAATGACCAGATGCAATCAGGGTTCCACATTATCACAGAAGTATGAAATAATAAAGCAGACCCGAGGTCAATCTTGCAGATCAGGGTGAGGATCAGGGACACTTGAGTATATCCACTGTAATGTTTGGGTACTTTACAAATACCTAATTACATGAGTTCATATTTTTCTAGTGTGAAGTGCTGAGATCTTTGGCAAAGAGAGCTCTCAGCAGGTAGAATGAACTAATTTCTTCTAAACTTTAATTTGCAGGAATTTTTATTTTTTTCATAATTGTTCAGCAATACATCACCTTATTCTGTTTCTCAGATTTAAAGGTGATCATTAGAAAGATCTGTGATATAGTCCATCATTCTTGAAATTCAAATAATTTAAGGCTGCTGTTCTTTGCACTAAGGATGTTTACATGACCTCCTGTAGATGACCCCGAGCAGAGTTAGGGAGCGCATCCAGCCTGGCACTTCCTTAACTACACAGGGCAACCAGGTATAAGTTTTGCTGGAGAAAATAACTCAAAATAAATTTGTTTCCTAGCTTCAGTCTGACACGGTCAGGCAAAAAGCTGCTCCACAAGTATCCTTAACAGACCCAAGCACTGTTTTACTTCACCTTGTGTTTCTCTTTTTCATTTTCTTCTCCTTTACCACTCTCATTCCCTTACAAATAAACAGCTTCTCTTTCCCCTTTTGTAATGGCCATGGTTTAACAGACTTCATAGCATTATTTGGTGTTTATGATTTGTTTGTCCAGGTAATTTCTACCTTGTTCAGCAATGCTGCTAAGCTGCTGCTTTTGTTTTTTGTTTCCTACAGTTTCCTGCTGTATTTTATGCTGTTGTCTTTTTAATGGAACTCAGGGTCAGAGTCTGTGTATGCATTACTCCTACCTCATTATCTGCAGCAGACTGTTATTTCTCATATCTCTGTTCTTCAGAGGTGCCAGATGTCATATGGATTCACTCTAACATCCTATGTCATAGTTTGAATGTTCCTATACTTTTGTGACATTGTGTCATTTCACTGTCTGGTTATACAGATGAGCAATGGTGGGGAAATAGTAAATACACAATTTTTAAAAATCAATTTCACAGTTGCCATTTTAGAAGTATGAGCTAAGGCATTGAGTCACAATGTTGTAAATTGTCTGACACATGATGTGGCAACCATTCAACTTAAATGAAATATTTTCTTTGTTTAGTTCTTCTGCTGTGAAGATAAAAACTAAGTGCATCTCAGCTAATTGGAAAGATTAGATCCTATACACTGAGCTTAAAAAGGAATAAAGATACAGAGATAAAATTCTGGACATAATGATTTAAATTGTCAAGGTTGCTTTATTTCTAGTTATCTCTTGATAAGAGAGAGATCCATTTCCTTGCTTTTTGTCAATGATAATTTTGTACAAGGGTATTAACAACTGATTAAATATAAATAATTGAACTACAAAACTTTCAGTATAAAAATATCTGTACATTTAATTATTTTATTAATTTGACAGTTATTTTTTCAAATAAATGATTCATAAAGGAAAAAAGTTAGGGCCAAGAAAAATATATGGATTGATTACAGGGAAGAATAATGAAAAACAAAACTTAAAGAAATCAGTTAACAGACCAGCAATAAATTAAAGATGTCTCATTGCTTTTCTTAACACGTAATGAACTTTATCAAATAAAAATGTTCCATCTAGGAACTTATTCAGTACTTAATATGTAGCATGCAGCAGTCCTGAAATTCTCAAAGAATGGATGAAATTTTTCTTTCACTCTTGCATTGGTAATAAATTTTGGTTTTCAAGTTCAACCACACAAATTTTGATGACTGAGTATTCCCTAAACAGTTTGTGCTCATCCATTGTGTCCTGCAAGGAAAGGACTTTTATAGCAACTGAAAGACCACTGCAACTTCTGTTTATTTGGAAGGTAGATACGCGAAACAATATCATTATTTTAGGTTCTTACATTCAGGGAAATTGTACCTGTATGTACTTTTCCAGTGCTTCACCAAAGTTACAAAAAACAGGATAAAATCTTTCTTCTGTTTCTACAGTGACTAGACCATAATAAAGTGACATATGGCTTGATCCTTCTTACTTGATTGTAAAGACTGTCTCAACTAAACCTTGTCCCATCAGATCTTACCAATTTCTTTTGCAGGAAAAGAAAAACTCTTTTGGCTTCATCTGGCTTCACAGACATCAATGGCCTCACTTTACAGAAAGGTAAATAACAGTCCTAGGTATTGGTCTCTTGTTTTCTAGACTTCTGAGCACTTAAACATTTCAGGTGTTCAGGCTGAGTAATGGTGGTGTGTGAATCTAATAAAAAATGCAATCATAAGCAATTATTAATATAAGTGGTTTTATTAAACAAAGCAAGTATAGCAAAATAAGAGATCCATGAAGTGAGATGAAGCACTGCACTCTTGAACATGGATATTGTTTAAGGGTTAATTAATTCCATGGATATATCTGAGTCTGCCTCAGCTAAATCTCTTGTGTGGCCTTAGTTAAGTACAAACAGTATCATCTCACCAGGAGTAAATGGCATGCACAAGTCAATCTATGTAGAAAGGAAATGAAGGCCAAATTGCCAGTTTTACTAAAACATTCCTGTTCCATGCTTAAGAGTGTTAGCATTGAACCCCTTGTCATCTTGTTCAATGGGAATATCACAAATAAACCCTGGAACTGCAGTTCACAACTTCACAATTAATTTTTTTTCTACTGTCTTGAAAGCATCACTCTTGCATTCTAACAGCACCAGAACTAACTAGCTCTAGATAAAACCATGACTTCCCTTATGTATTCTAGTCACCACCTTTTTCAGGTGCATTTTTCACATGTATGACAGCTAATTTGAGAAAGAATCTTGTGAGAAAGAGCTATATATTTTCTCTTGGATTTTTCTTTCCCTTAACTCCAGATTTGTACATGCTTGCCAAAAAAAGTCAAGTGCTTTTCTATGTTGACTTTCTTTGTGCTGTAGAGCTTCTAGCTCTAGTCTGGGGTCTCTTTGATGGTTTCTGGTTTTTTCAGCTGTTGTTATTTTTAATAAGAGAAATTATATTAGTTTTTTTTGAGTACTAAATGCCTTCTTTAGTCTCTATTAGCTCTTTTTGCCATCTCTGTGTTTAAGAGGTGCAGCAAGGGGACAGTGACAAAGAACACAGATTAGGAAATCAATGTCTTTTTTTCTCTTAGCTTTCCCTGGTGAGACAGATGCACAGTGGCTAGGACAAGTATCAACAGACACAAGGTGGAACACTGAAAATTCCCACTACATAATGGAGAAAATAATTACCACAAGTACTGTAAACCTTGGAAAAAGTTGTCTTGTAGGGTTGAAGAATCTCCAGCCTTGAGGTTCAAGATTCAGCTTTTGAGCAGAAGTTTGGATGATCTTCAGAGGTCCCTTTGTCCTTAATTTTTCTCTAAACCAATGTACCAATGAAAAATAAATACAAAATACATTCATTAATTTCTCTCATTATCAGTTATTGAGCATTTGGGATACTGTGCATATAGATTTGTTTTTTTATTGCTTGTGGATTTTTGTTTTATACTCTGCTCTATCACTTCTTATGCATAACACACGGTCCTCAGACTAAAATTAAGGAATATTGTGTATCACAGTACACAAATCCTCAGAGGCAAAATTTGTGCGATATAGAGAAGAGGATGAGTGCTATGCTCTTCCTTTTATACTTACACTTTCAATGAGTAATTTAAAAAAGCTAAAGCTTAAAATTACTCTTATGGATATGTTAATTTGTTTCTGCTGCAGTTAACCACAACAGGATCTATTTAAAGAACTAAGTTGTTACTTTCTTCTCTGACATTGATTCTATTCTTTTTCATTGCCTTTCGCACCAAGGAAGAAAAATTCAGTTAAACCCTTGTTGGAGCAAACAAACACATATACAAAACCAACCAACACCTAAAAAGAAGTCCGTCACGACCTGATCCATTCTACTGCTATCCAATTTTATCTCAAGGAAATTCTGTCATAATTGGAATGATACAAGCATATATTGCTCAGTAACCAAGGGAGAAGGTCCTCTTTTTGCAGTTGCCAAAATATCCTGTCTCCTTTCCGTTTTAGAATATTAAAAGCAGAAGAACAGCAGTCACAACTGCAACATCCTGCTGCTTCACTGTTCTTTCTTTCCCCTGGCTGTTGTCATAAATTAACAGGTTCCCTTGCTCAGCCTCAGATGCCAGGAGAGGCATCTTGCTGAGATGCCTTAAGTCATACAGCTACAAAGCTGGTACAACTGTCATCCCTATCCTTACAGCAGGGTACAAGAAAATTATAGTCCCCTCAGTCTTATAACAGTCCCTGAAAAGTTATGGAACAAAGGCTCCTCTCATAAGTTGAATGAAATACATGACGGGAGAAAGCCAGCCTGGATTCCTCACGGGCAAACCATCCTTGGTATCCTGATCACCTTCTATGACAAAGCAACCTGCTCAGTTGATGTGCATCAAGGGGTGGGGCATCATGGTCTACCTGGATTTACCCAAGGCTTTCAGTAACATTTCCCACAGCCTGCTTCCAAAGAAGTTAATACATTATGGCCAAGACAAGTGATCTGTGTTGTACTCTCCAGGGTAGTGAAACTGAGTGGATCTCAATATTTTGGTTCAACTTGACTAAAAAAATATAACTACAAGTGAAAGCATTAGAAAACATTTAAATGCTTTTAGTTCCTAAATTAAAGATTTGCTAAATATGAAAATAAGCCTAAAAAAGATGAACCAAACAGGAAACATCCCCCCCCCCCAACCCTACTGTTGTTGCCATCTTATTTCAGGAGCTCCATACTGATATCTTCGTACTGCAAAAATTTGATAACTTCTTGGTGTTTCTCATGGGCATCTCCTCTGAGCAGACTCTTTCTTCTTCACTAGGTAGCCAACTGACTCCAGTTCCCTTCTCAACCAGCCAATCCACTCTTTTATAGCACTCTTCTTCTCATTATTTACAGCTGTGGCCTGTTGAAGTCAGGCCTGTTCCTAATCTTTGATAATTGGCCCAGCTGCAACTCCTTAGGGGTAAGATTACTTTTTACACTATCTTTATTTTCTTATAGTCTATCCCCCTACATACTGTATTTATAAAAAGGTAGTTTGAAAAGAAATTGCTGTATTGTTCATTCTATTCTTACTGGGTGAAATCCTATTACAGTTACACTAAATAATTACCATTTAATATTTTGATCCACAATATAATACCAGAGCCTACCTCCTCCTCTCACTTATTTTAAGGAAATAAAAGCACTTCTAGGTTTAATTCTGTGAGCCATTGACAAGATAATTTATCGGACTGAAGGTACTCTGTAGAAAAAGGTAAAAATCTTAAGCTCAAAACTGCCACAACTTATCCTTCAGGCTTCAGGAAATGAACAAATTGCTGAGCATTGTACCAGTAGGGAAGAGAACCCTGTATTTCAGTCCTTGAACAAGAATTAGTTTCTCAGTTTAATGAACAACAGTGTAGTTAGATAAACAGATTGTCAGCAGACTATTCTAGCTACTAGGAGGTAGGATTAATACTTATCATGCTTACTTTTTTTTCTCTGATTACAATGGTCTGAACACAAATACAAGATGAGAATGGGGACTATTTTCTTCTTGAAAGAAATGTGGACCATTTGAATCACTCAGGCTAACCTTTACATACACTATGGTTTTTTTACATTATTTCTGTGTCATTATTTCTGTGTCCCATGATCTTCATAACAATCTAACTTTATAATGCAGTTCTTCATTTCAACCTTAGGAAGCAGGAAAAGAGGATGTGTCTAGATTACTAGTTATTAACTTTGGGGACTAAAAATAATTTTTTCTTTCAAATTGTTTTCAACTAATATGGAAGTATGGCGCAAAAGAGAAATTGGGATCAAGAGAAAAGAATTTCCAAAAACCAATTTCGACAGATTGTGGAATACTAGCTGGGTGGACAAAATGTGTGCTCCTGTGACACAAGAAATCAGATTGATTACTCTTCAGAGTAATCACTTTCAACACAAAAGCAGCTTCAATAGAAGGTAGAAAGAATAATCTCAAAACAAATCTCACAGAAATCTTTGTGATAGTATCACAAATTGCATGCAGGAAGTTTATAGTTTTAAAATCAATTTATCTGTCCTATCTATCCATTAGGTATAAAATACAAAGTTCCTACTTTTCAACCTACAATTTGAAATAGTGAAGGTGTAAAATTCTTGGTGAAAAAAAAAGAATCAGAAAGTTGATTTGCTGTTAGCACCAAACACTGTAGAAATTTTGAATTGTTAGACAACTCCATTTAGGTTCTCAAAGTTCACTTAGCATCCACACATGCACAGGAAAAAAACCACTGGAAATTATTCACATTTAAAGACAAGACAGTTTTGTGAATTCCATTTAGCTTCTTGCATGCTTCTTTGCTAACTCTCCCCCAGAATTTTGTCATGTACAAATAATTTTTTTCACATGCTATAAGATTTTTGGCCAGGCAAAATATGCTGGGTGCACATCTTTTGGTAAGCCGTAAGAAAATGAAATACATGTCATTCACAGGAGCATACATTTTCCAACAAGATTATAAAACGCTATTAGGTGTGGCAGAATATGTCAGCTGGTTTTAATCTTTGCAAATTCAGGTGAAATTTTATCAATAGAGATCCCAGAACCCAATTTGTTTATTTCCTAGAGAAATAAGCAGATTTATTCAGTTATCCTTTCTTGTTGTTTTTGTTGTTTAACCTGCACATGATGTTTGCTGAAATTAGGTTCTCTAGTAGCAGAGGAATATATGCATCTTTCACTAATTATTCACTCAATAACAAAGTAAAATTAAAAGAAAAACTATTTTGCCTTGAGAAGAATAGCATCCTTTCAGGTAGGTGTGAAATTAAAGTTGCAGCTCTCATTCTGTGAATGAGATAAGTAACTCCAGGTAACCATTCCTTTCCTTTCTTGTAGAAGTGATATAAAAAGAGATCAAACATCTAATTTTGCATGTTATAACTATGCTGGGGAGAATATCAGGAAATAATGAAAGGAGGGAAGGAACATTCTGCAAAACACAGTGCCTAGTATGACATTAGTTATCTACAAGATGCAGTTTGACCTGGTTCTACCCTTTGGAATCTCTTAACTCTATCTCCAGACTGCTCCAGAAGTTAAGGTACACCCTTAAGTCAGTCACTTTAAATAACAGACTGGGCTCAAGTTCTTGATTTTTAAATAATTACATTAAGAGTACCTCATTGTGAGGTGAGTACTGAAGCTGTGCTATGCACATCAGTGTGTGTGCAGCTAACTGAGGCAGCTCACACACACAGCAGCTTGTGCAGAAAGGCACAAACCCAGAGCCAGCAGCTCTGTGCCAAAGAGCATACATATGTCCCCAGCTATGGTGGTGACATCATGACAGAGCATGGCTCTCAGCTGCTGTTAGAGCTATTGTCCCTGTGACATCCAAGGCTTGACCCAGACAAATCCTCAGAAAGAAGGTTCAGATCTACAAATCTCAAACTGCAGGGAGTGCCTGGGACAACTCACTGAGGTTAGGCCAGATGGTTTTACAGCTTGTAGCAGCTGTGCAGTTGTCAAGAAGCTGCTCCACCAAATGAAAGATCTGCAGGAGGAGGTCAGCAGACTGAGCAGCATCAGAGATGAAAGGAGAGCAGTTGAATGGCTCTTTTCCAAGCAACTGCAGCTTCAAGAGCTCAAACCTCCAACTGTAGAAGTGGGATGGGCAGAGCCTGTGCATGTCAGGGTGTGTGACATCCCAATCATAAGTGAAAAGGAGCACCCGAGGCTCGCAGGGGCCCATGCTTGAAATGAACTACGAAAGTCAGAGGGTCTGCAAAGGCTCACAAAGTTTTATAGTAAATTACACACTTGGCATGGAAATTGCTTTGTTAGTCCCTGACCTCCTAGCATAAACACACAGCATGTGTTTTGGATAACAGGGTAGAGTGAAGGGAGACAGACATGAATTAAAAAGAGGGAAGGAGAGAAGGAGGGAGGGTTGGTCGGTCCTGGCTGCATTGTAAGTCTGTAGAGCCAGCTGGGGTGTCCACAGTCCTGGGGCTCACACAAAGCAAATGTACTGGGCTTGGTGGGGTACCTTAGAGAAAAGTTTCTCACTTTCTATGCAAATTAGTGAACAGCTACAGTCTGTTCTTCTAAACCTTTCTGGAAATGGGTTGGAGGGCTTTAGGGGTCTTTGGTGGTCTTAATCCCCCACCATGTCCATGCCATTTTCAGCCTCATTCTTGCACTTGTGCTACACTGTGTTGTGCTTATTTCCAGGAACTAGAACAAGGACTTTTTCCCTGGAAAGTCCTGCCCTATCTCCATGTTTCCTGCCCTTCTCCAGCCGTATTCTGTTATTTCTCACAGAACTGTCATTAGCAACATTCCTTGGCTGTTATCACTCACAGTCCTTGGTTGGCTCCATGTCTCTCTAGCTATTAGTATTTGAGATATAACATTATCAGCTTATCTTCTGGGCCTCTATAGGGTGGCAAGTAGAAACTCCCATGATGGCAAAGCCTGGAAGCTGGCACCAAGAAGATGGCTTCTGCTGTTCCTGAAGACTTGTACCTAGAGAATATGTTCACTGTCCTCATAGCTGATAAGGAACAGAGGGCACTCTGAAAACAAAAATTCAAAGCCAGCTGAGCCAGAGCTACACTACAGCACCAGGAGAAAGTGCAGTGTTAGTAGTGGGAGACACCTTGTTGTAGGCAATGGGGCTTCCCACCTCACTTCTGATGAGGGTAGTCAAAGACAGGAAAGTTTGGCCAGAGAAGTTGTGGGTGTGTCATCATTGGTAATATTCAAAGTCAGGTTGGATGGATCTTTGAGCAACCTGATCTAGTGAAAAATGTCCCTGGCCGTGGTGGAGGGATGGAACTAGGTAATCCTGGAAGGTCCCTCCCATCCTAAACCAATCTATGATTTTATGATTGATATTTGACTAGCCCTCCATAAATTATGTATGACACATTATTATGTCTGCAGTAAAATTTTACTGTTCAGGATAAAGTTATGGGATCCAGACTGACAAAATTCAGGATGAAACTGTGTAATCCATATTTTGTTGTATTGTAGATTATTTGATTATCATCAGGATTGGAAAACAAGGTCCATGTTATGGCAGATGTTAATCACACAAGATATTTTACAGTAATTTACTCTGGTTTTATTTGAATATTCTAAAAACACAGAGAGGTAATGGTTAATTTTATATTGCTGGGGTTCATTTTATAGAACCTACCACAAGAAAATAAATTAATTCCAGTTCTCTAACTACTGTGAAATAACAAATTTCTAGCTAAAGTAAAGTGAACTATGTCCAGAGTAAACTACACAGTTACAACTGCTATTAGACATACCAATGAATCTACTTCCATTAAAATTTAATCAGAAGCATCCCTTACTCCTTTCTCAACCTCAGTTGGTATCATTTTTTCCTGTGTCCCACCTTCTATATAAAATCTACTTGAGGTTGTATTTATTAAAATAACCCCTTATTTATGTATTATATCAGCTGTGATCTTTAACTGAGTTTCTGAAGTTGTTCAGATGTAAAAACATTTAATGCCTGGAAATTATTTTCCTTTTTTTTTTTTTTTTTGTCATAAGTTGTAGTGAGTCAAATTTAGTTCTCTAAACATAGTTACCTAGTGGCAAGTGAAGATAGGTACCTCAACTTTCCATATGGGGCTGGCAGTTGGAACACAAAAGGTCTGTGAAATAATTTCTTCTGACAGTTAGAAGACAAGCAAGATGAGCCAATGGAGCTCAAATGTCTTCAGAGGTTGCATAATTATAGGCAGGTGACAACATAAGTTTCTGTATTTTTACTAGTTAGTTAACTTTGCTTTACTACTTTGAGGTGTAAAACTCTTTGTTATACAAGTATGATCACCTGCTTTAAAGGATTATCAGCTCCTGGCATCAGCAGGTGAGTATGCATCTTGCTGGTTTTACCTTTCTGTTGAGGTCGATCAGCAACTGCAGATATTTCAAAATAGCAGCACACCCTCTAGGAAAGCAAGCAATATGAGACATTACTGCAGGCACAGCTGCTGGTTTTAAGCTATAATGCATGGATTTTGTGTCACAGTGATAATGTTCTTTAAAAAATTTCCTCTCAGCTCTCCAGCTCATTAGAATACTTCCCTAACCAGCCTCCAAAAACTGTCATCCATATCTTTTCCCACACATTTGCAGCATATTTTCTTCCACAAGCAATACAGGATGTAGAGTGTGCAATTAACAATTCATTGCTTGGAACTGAATTAAGAGAGTGAAATTCACTTGCTGGCTGTTCCACTATACATGACAGGCATCTGGCAACAGGAAGTGTGGTCAGAGTTCATCTGGCATCATCAGATGATTGTCTTTTGGACAACCAAATCATTCCTCTTACTATTTCAGGATTGTCACTGGTCATTGCCTGTGTGACATAAATAGCTGTTTCATGTAGTATTAGGTCTGCTCTCTGGATGCTGAATTTTCCTTCAGGTTTCTGAATGAATAAGTATTGTTTTGTTCTGTTCTGAATTCTGTGCTAAAATATGCTATTTCAGGTGTATATGCTACAAAAAATCAGGTCAGAATTAAGAGGTCATACAAATCAGCAAAGTATGATCTTAATACAAAAAAGTGTCAATAGAAAGAATCTGATTAATGGGAAACAGCTGAGCATCTGTTCAGACCATGTAGAAATATTTGTTTCATTTTTATTTTTCATTACAGAACCATACAGAGCTGAATCCTCAGCTTGACTAACTCTCAAACTATCTCAAATGCACAGAACAAGAAATAATTTCTTTTTAGTGCAAATAATAAAGTACCAGATAAAATCTTTGCTGAGCTGGAAAACAGAGAAGAATATCTTCAGGGAAGTGAGAGAAGAGGCTACTATTGGAACTATCCAGAATTGGAACTATCCAGAATTGGAACTGGAACTATCCAGAAACCAAAAATGGCACATATTCATTCAGTTCATAGGAGGAAAAATGGGTTGCATAGCTGTATGCCAACCTAAAAATACTTTTCAGATTATTCTATTAAAACACTGGAAGGTAAGACTGTGCCTCTGTGTAGGGCCTATTGGGTACCTACGGTTGGTTTGTCAGCCATTTTTCCAGTTTGAATCCAGAGGCTTTAAACTGAACCTGAATGGTAAAAATAGGTTTCTGCACCTCACATAAA
Organism: Pheucticus melanocephalus; assembly: GCA_013398405.1. Lineage (NCBI taxonomy): Eukaryota > Metazoa > Chordata > Aves > Passeriformes > Cardinalidae > Pheucticus > Pheucticus melanocephalus. The sequence continues at coordinate 1,040,785 of VZSJ01000340.1, read as the reverse complement.
CATCCAAATTACACTCTAGGTGGCTGGTTACATTTAAAGTCAAAACCTAAAAAATTAACATTGTCAAATGCAGTCATTCACTAAGTATTATCATCATCTATATAGCATAGGGAGCTGAAAGCTTGTTCATTGGACCAATTAATTATTGTTTCCAAATCTCTCATCACAGCAGAAAGTAACTATAGAAGTTATAAAAGTCTTCAGTGTGGTAGATTTTGTATGTGATCTCATAATATTTGTAATGGCTAATTACCTTAGGGAATACATTCAAACACATAAACCTCCTTGTTTTATAAGTCTATATTAACTTTTCTTTGAGAAATCAAGAGTTTTTGGATATAGATTTATATTTCAATCACAGCAGGACAAACCACTGGTTAGAAAAAGAATCTGCTCGCTAGGGCAAATGATAAAAAGAGAATTCTGAGAAATCAGCAGAAATGTTTGAATAGAGAAAATGATAATTGAACAATTCTTTAAAGTGAGCTTTTAAATATCCTTTTCATTAAAATAACCAGTGAAGCTCTCCATTTCCATTCACTGTTAATTCTGTTAATTAAAATTTGTCTGAAATAGTACACAAGCTGATAGAAAAAAAGCTGAAGAAAAAAATTACAGTGTGTAACAGAACCACTTATAGCTGCAGACCATTTGCAGGGCCAATATAATACATTTTAACATCTGTTTACTCAAAAGCAGCTCTTAAAGGTTAACTGTCATGCAAGATAATCAGTAATATTTATGAATCATGTTTCCATGACAAGTGGAAACACCCATTACTCCCTTTACAGACACCTGACTTTCTGGGCCTACAATTCCTGCCCCTTTTGCCATCACATGAGAGGCTTACCTGCCTCACCTTGCCCCATGTGATCCCTGAATCCCAGTGATTGGATGCTAACTGCAGCCACATGTTCTGGATTGCCCCAGAAGTACATCAAGGCACTCCCATGGCCCACCGGTGGGATGCCATTTGGTCACATATGATTTACAAATGCTCTATGATGCCATGGTTGCTTCAGAAGACTCTGAAAGTCCTCATGAATATTTACCTACATATACATATATACAAATATAAAATTAGATGAAGGATATATATTTGTTTAAGTATATTTAGTAACGTATATATTAGAATTATAAGCCTATAAATATATGTAAGTGTATTCCTAAAAAAAGATGTACAATGTGAATAATTGCATATATATAAACCCACAAAATTTTAAAAATTATTTCTATGCATGTAATATAAATTAATAATATAAATCAATATAAACATGTGTTGTCATTTAATAAAATATATCTAAATATATAATTTAATCTGAAAGATTTAACTAAGTCTAAATGTGAATGGAAAGAAAAAACAGCTTAAAAGACATCTTGGGCTCACTACTTCAGAGGGTTTCAGTAACTCCTAACCCATTGTAGCATGGAAATCTTACACTGGGCAATGTGCCACTGAATGGGGGAGAGGAGCATGCCCAAAGCTGAACATGTCTGTGGATCAAGTGATGACTCTGGTGAGGCTAGCAGTGAAACAACTGCTGAACACTGCTATGAAAGAAAAGACCATCTGGGGGAGTCTGGCCAAGAGGCCCCAGACTGTCAGGTCCAAACTTCCAGAGTGACCATACAAAATTATTGGAGAAACCTCTCAAGTTTGTGCTGTGCAGGATGATACAGATCTCGTGGTCAACTATAATGGAAAGCCAGGACAAGAAGACAACATCTTATGAGCTTGTACAGAAAAATCACTGATGGAATTCTGAAAAAAATTATATAATTCAGAAGAAATTACAAATGGACTAACTATTTAGAAACACTGAATCATTAATTATTTAGAAACACTGACTTTGTTGAAAAGGACAAAGGACATCTAAAATCATGTAGCTTCAACCCCCTTGCCATAGGTAGAGGCTTTTCACTATACCAGCTTACTCAAAGCACCATCCAATCTGGTCCTAAACACTGTAGTTATGAGGCACAGCTTCTACAGGTAACCTTTTCCAGTGTATTATCACACTCAGAATAAAAAAATTTCTTCCTTAGACCTAATTTAAGTCTACTCTCTTTCTGTTTACATCTATTCCCCCTTGTTCTATTACTACATGCCCTTTTTAAAAGTCCCTCTCTTGCTTTTCTGCAGGCCCTTTTGAGTACAGAAAACCTGCTAATAGGTGGTTCATGTCTTTAATGAGAAAAACAGATACAGAAAAAATCTGTATTTCTTGTGACCTGAAATATATGTACAAAGTGAGGCATATGTTCTTAATTACAGTTTAGCTCTGGACTTAGCACCAAAACCAAAATGAGATGAAAAAAAAGATATGAAAAGGAAAACTGAAGGAGAATGAGAGCTTGAAGGTGACATGTCTTGGTTTTTTTATTGTGCTTCTTATGGATGTAAAGTTTTGTGTTTACAGATGCATATTGTATAACGCCAAAAGTTATGCTGACTATTTTTTAGTTATCCAGCTTCTGAAAGAAAAAATGGATATGTAGCAAAGGACTTGAGATGATGAATTCATGTGCATGTAAGTTCCCATCCCTGAGTATGTTTCATAGACTTTAAAGTTTTAAACCAAGAAACTAAGCAGCTTCTCCGAAGCACTGAGATTTGAGGGTTGAAAAGGTTATTTCTCCATTTTCTTCAACACTGCTGAAAATCAAAATTGTGCAGGCCCTCATCCACAACCAGAGTATTATGGAGTGGAACAAATTGTAAAGGGGTAGAAATTTTTTTGCACAGCCCACAGTTAATAAGAAGAAGGTTTTTACACTCACAAGCAGAACCAAGCTACTGCTGTCAACAGGAAGTGAAAACTTTGAGGTAGACCTGAAGTTTACACAAGAATGAGTGTAGTGTTGATTTATAGTCTATGCAGATGGGGAGCTTGAAGAATTTTTATAAACAAAATTCCTACATTGCTGAACCCTAGTTATGATCTTTTTGGTGGTAAAAGATTTCTGCATATATTAAAAAACAACCCAAATGAAAAGATCATTCCTAGAAATTTAATAGCTTGTAGTCCTTCAGCAGTAAAATAAAATAATATCCTCCTGGGCACTCTGAAGTTATAACTAACAATTTTGACAACTCAGCAGCCTATTTTGGTACATTCACAATAGAAGTGTATCCACTTTATGGTTTTTTCCTTATGGTTACTGTCAGACTAAATGGCAACCAATTCTTCTTGTGCTGCACCTGTGCTGAAACCCTTAGAGATTCTGTATTTGCAGACATAATACATGGGTACCTATACTTGGATACCTACCCACCCACGGATACTTGAGGTAAAAGAGACCTAGAGGATACTCACAAGGTTTTGGAAATCTATGAAACTTTGTTTTTTGAAGGGAGTCCAAAATGCTTGGATTTGGATTTAGAGTGAGTTTTCCTTTTTGTGTTGTTTTCGTTAGGTTTTCTCTTTGAAGTTTTTGTTGGGTTTTTTGGCATTTGTTTTATGTTTTGTGTTGGCTTGATTTATTTTTTTTTTGTTTGGTTGGCCATATTTTTAGGGGGGTTGTGGTTTTTTTGTTCGTTTTTTGTTTTGATTTGGTTTGGTTTCGGGGGTTTTTTCTTGTTTGTTTGTAGTTTTGCGGGTTTTTTTGTTGTTGTTGTTTATTTCAGATTACATAAAACTGTACCTCCATCAGAAGAAGAAAGCTTCACGTTACTGTCTACTACAGATGTTGACAAAAAACCCTGATCCATCTGGTACAGAAAGAAGGCTTTCCTTTGCAACCTGAGTGGATAAAGAACCCCTCAAAACAAAACAAAACAAAACAAAACAAAAAAACCTATCTAAGTGTTTTAAAATTTTATGTGGGATTTCTTCCAGGGATTTAGTTTCCCCCACAGCATCGTGACAATAATCGAAATATTGTTTTGGCTGGCTAGGGTAAGATTGTCTTTTACAACAAAACGAGTACTTGCATGAATGAGGAGAGAGCAGTGGATATTGTTTACTTCAACACCAACAAGGCTTTCAAGTCTGTATCTCTTAATATCCTCATAGGGAAATTGAGGAAGTGTGAACTGGATGAGTGGTCAGTGAGGTGGATTGAGAACTGGCTACATGGCAGATCCCAGAGTGTTATAATCAGTGATGGAGGTTCTGTTTGGAGGCCAGTCACTAGTGATGTCCCCCAGGGTGCAATACTGGGCCCAGTGCTGTTTAACTTATGCATCAATTACTCAGATGAAGAAACAGGGACCTCATGAAGTTCACTAGCAACATAAAGCTGTGAGGAGGAGCTAACACACCAGGGAGCTGTACAGCCCTTCAGAAGAAACCTGACAGGTTGGAGAGATGGGCAGAAAGAAATCATTTGGAATTCCACAAGGGCAAATGCATCTGAGGAGGAATAACCCCCTGCACCAGCACAGGATGGGGCCAACCTGCTGAAAAGCAGCTCTTCAGAGAAGGATCTGGGGTTCTTGGTGAGCAACAAGCGATCCATGAGTCAGCAGTGTGACCTTGGGGCCAAAAAGGCCAATAGTATCCTGGAGTTCTTTAGGAAGAACTTTGCCAGCAGGTTGAGGGAGGTGATCCTGCCTCTCTACTCATCGCTAGAGAGGCAACATCTGCAGTAATGTATCCAGTGCTGGGCTCCTCGGTACAAAAGAGACAGGGAGTTCCTGGAGCAGGTCACAGAAATGATTAAGGATCTGGAACATATCTCTTAAGGCTGAGAGCTGGATCTGTTCAGATTTAAGAAGAGATGACTCAGAGGGGACCTCATCAATGTCTATAAGTATCTGAAGAGAAGCCAGGCTCTTCTTGGTAGTGGCAAGCACTAGGACAAGAGGAAGTGGACAGAAATTGATGCACAGGAAGTTCCACCTGAACATGAAGAAGAACTTCTACAGTGTGTGAGTGACCACCCACTGGACCAGATTACCCAGAAAGGTTATGGACTCTCCCTCATGGAGAGATTCAAGAACTGGATGAAATCCTGTGCCAAGTGCTCTAGGATGACTCTGCTAGAGCAAGGAGGTTTGATCTGATGACCCACTGTGGTATCTTCCAACCTGACCCATTCCATGATTCTGTGTTAGTGCTGCTGTCAACTGCCATGTCATCTCTATAACTGTCCTGTATCCTATCTGGGGAAAGAAATATAGAAGCATTTTTATGGTAATTATCTTATTTAAGCTTAATAAAATAAATAGGGTTATGATCAATTATATGGCAAACTGAGTATGTGAGTGATGAAACTGAAAACTTTTTCTAAGCAAGTGTATCACTGAAAGCTTAGTAGCATGCACATTTTTTGAAGAGTTACAAAGAGTCACAACTTCCATCAAAAGCAAAATCCATGGGGTTATTTAAGAATCAAGTTTTGTCCTTAAAAGGACATGTGAAATCTCAAAAAGACTTGGTTCTTCTGAGAAGAATCTGAAGATACTACTAAGCTTCCAAATGGATATCTGTTCATCTGTACAAATACTTTTAGGCCTGTAGTGCATTTTAGGCAAAGAACTGGCCATTTTTTTCCTGACAAAAAAGCCAACTAGATACATACTGGTGGGGGGAGGAGAGGGAGGATCAGTGTGAAATACGAGGAGATGGACTGGTAATATCTGATTGTGTGAACTCTGGTGAGTAAAGCCCCTGAAAGATTTATTTTTGCTCTCAGGTTGACCATTTCAGTCAAGGCATTATGATCAACAGATTCTTGTTCTAGAGACTAGACAAATGCAGAGTATAGCTCACAGGTAAATGCTTCCCAGAAAACTGTCGGGAAATTATCTTTCATATGGCTGTCAGTCATCTGTAAGAGCTGCATGTATTCCCTCATACAGCAGCTGTTGTGAAAATCCAGTGCCCCTGAACTTTTTTCACAGTACAAAACTAATTATGAGCAGTTTATACAACCTTACTGCTGGGGAGTTCATCAAACAAAAACTGAATTTGCTAAGCAGCAGCTTAAGTTTTACATCCATGCTAATTGACAAAACCTTTTCTTGGAAAAACAGCATGCCATTCAAGTCTATTACCCTGGGTCTTCATATCAGAGTGTTGCCTAAACCTCCAAAGATGACATCCAACATGATCTATTCCACCTACTAGATGACTACTTTGCACACATCACTGGAATGGCAATCAAGTTAAGCAACAAGTGCTATTTGAAAAAAATAAATGGAAAATAAACCTAATTTAAAATATTTATTTATTTTATTTCTGTTTTGAAGAAATAGCTCACCCGAATTTAGACATCTGTGATGGAAACACCTGAGACAGGTGGGTAGGTCTTTACTGACAGTAGATGGATTGACACTTTATAATGTGGCTCATGATGTTTTCAGATGTCTATTTCAGATTACATGTGCTATGTCTTAAAACTGCATATTTCTATCCATCTCTGTATTAAGGATACTTAGAGTGATTATCTCAGACCAAAGCCTGAAACTTTCATATCTCTCACCTTCCCTGCAGTCATTGTAAATATATGTAAACTCAAAACATGCTCAACAGCAAACAACAAAAAAAGAATTTGGGTTTTGGGGCTTTTTGTTATGTTTTTTGTGTGTATGTGGTTTTTTTTTTTTAATATAGTGGACAAGTACCCTTAAAAAAATTACAGTACTCTGTTCTCCACAGTGAAAATCTCAGACTCCTCAGAGAAGTCTTAGAAAAGAGGAATCTTGCATGAAGCTGTAAAAGACAACAAATAACTGACACAATTCTAAAAAGGCCTCCCCTCAGCCACTGAACAATGTTGAAATCAAGTTATGGTGGTAAAAAGACAGAGCTTCTGAGCAACACTAGCTGTCATAAGTACATGAATGGAATTTGGCTTTAATCTGTTACATCAAACCATGCAATGCCTTTAAAAATGTGGACAAAAAGCCCTTGAGGCTGCTAGAAGCTTACCTAATGGATGATCACAGGGGTAAATACATTATGTTGATAAGACATTGTATGCAATTCTAAATGAAAATAGTGTGTTGTGTTTTGCAGACAAGAGCATTCTTAAGCTTAATGTTCATTATATCCCTCCTCTTTTCTCTGCATGACCTATGCAATCTAAGTATATAATTGAGACTGTTCAGTTCTTCTGAAGCAGTAAACTCTGTATTCTATGTGCAAAATGTAAAGCAAAAAGAATGTTGAGAAGGAAGGGTGAAAAAAATAATAAAATAACATAAATTATAGATTGAAATATTTAATGATGGAAAATTTTCCCCTTAGAGATTTTACAGAACTTCCACACATCCTTAGTTAATTTTTTAAACACCAGCTTACCAGTACATGTTATCACAGAGATCTCAGATATCCTCAATTCTAAATTACATGAAAGCAACACATATTTTCAGTAATAATATAGCAAAAAAGAATAAATTGGACCACATTATACAAAAATAAACCTGTTACAAAAATCACAGCTTTGAAATTACTTTGAAATCACCTGAATGCCATGTCTGTATAGAGAGGAAAAAATAAACAGGTTTACTCCAGCTTTGAACTGGGAGACTTCTGATGTTGCTTGTTTCCCACTCCTCTCCTCCTACCCTTCAATCTATCTTGACCTTCTTTCTTAAAAACAGAAGGAGAGCAACTCTACTTCTGAACTTTCACCTGTCAGGTGTAACAAACTGCATAGATGCAATAAAGAATCTCCTCTGAATTTACTGATCCTCTAGTTTAAACATAATAAGTTATAACAAGTTACCCTTCTCTCAAAACACATCCTTAAGAACACTTTATAGATGGAAAATATTTTTAAACCTTGAAAATGACATCTTTGATGTCAAATTTAATAGAGCTGGTATGACTACCTTATAATCGTAAAAGATAATCAAGTTAATTGTAGCACCTGAACTAATTAGTTCCAAGTTCCCCCTCCTATTACATCTAAAATGTTCAGGACATGTTTTTAAATCAAATAAAATAAAGAAGGCATAGCCTAATTTTTTATATAATGTACCGTGGGTTTTGTTGGTTTTTTTTTAATCATAAATAGCTATATAGGCATTTAATGAAATATGTTTTTCTTTCCAGGTTAGATGTGTGAACTCAGTAGTATATGAGATGTCTTACTGTTCTGTGTCCTGTGCTATTATTATTTATTGTATAAATACATTTTAAAAAATACCCTTCTTCTTAAAAAAACAAACAAACAAAGCACCAATAAAGGTCTGACTACTCCTGAAAACGTTCCATGTAAAAACAATTCTTTTTGAAGAAGTGCATGAGAGGAACTTTTGTACAATAAAATTTTGGTGAAATGTAATTTTCTGATTTTCATTTGCAGGTCTGTCTACATAATTGCACATTTAGTTTGCTAGATATATTGTAAGTGAATTCCAGCTGCATAGAGAGAGATAGAAAAGAAATCTCAGGCAGTCTCAAGCCTTTACTATCCAGCTTGCTGTTTTCCAGTCGATATACTTAGAATTTGCAAGGGTTTAATGTACTAATATGTGAAAGACAACCAGGCAAAAAAGATACAGTGTTATGAGAAAGGCAGCAGGAGATTATTTAAAGGTACCACCTTCCAAAATTAAATTAGAGATTCTATGATCAAGAAGTCTCCTAGAGGTAAGAAAGCAAGGAAGGAAGGTAGAAAGAAGCTTAACACAGAATAATATACCAATCTAGGGAGCCAGAAGATGTGTGTAACTCTATTTATACTTCTTCCTCATTTTCCATATACTAGTTTGACTGCAAATTTTGGTCTGTAAAGTCAGAAAGAATGCCCATACTGCACACAGCAGTACAAAATTACTTGGATTCCCCTGGTCCTGCTGAGGTAATATATCTGCAGAATTCAGAGGAGGGCAGTCCTAGTTCTGGGGATTTTTGACTTAACTAACTAGCTCAGACCAAATAGCATGTGCTCTGTCTGTAAATTGTAAGGATATCATAGGTTTTGCTTATTTTGGTTCTATAATATAAATTATTTCAGAAAAAATAAAACCAGCATAGCCTCTTTGTGCAGCACTATAATGGCATAAACATACAGTAAACTCTAAGGCAACATTAGTTATGCCTGGGAGTACAATAGATCTGATTCATATGCTACACCATGCAATGGAGAGAATAAAAGAAAACCTCTGCAGATACTAATGAATTGAAAATGGACAGGCAGTTTCCAGGCTTTGGAAAGCTACTATTTTTGTGATTATATTGCTGGAAAAGTTCTGTAGAATATATTTACCTCATGCCAACAAGTATTCTCCCAAATAGTCATCTAGTAAGTGTTGGGGATTTAACACAGGATAAGGAATTACTCTGAAAAATGTTGCTGCCATGTGGCTACCTTGTGTTGCCAAGTAAGGAAGTTTAATAATTGACTGCTTGAGTAGTTTGACCTTAGGCTAGGAAGTTGAAGAACTTTATTTTTATAGATGAGAGAGGATTAATTTCTTCACAAGAAATCCTAGTGGAGATGATAATTTTTTCCAAGTTTATGACTGTGTCAATGCAAAGGTCATTCAGATAAGCTCCTTCTAGCTAGTTACTAGTAGCATGTTTTTCTCATCCTGCTTTTGCTGCCTCTTTACCTTGTTCAGGTCTGCTTCTTCCTCTCCTGTTTACATTCTATTTCTGAAGTTGTTGTTGTGACTTTGTCATTATTCTTTCAATAAAGCTCTCTCTTTTTGGTAATTAAAGGGAAAGCAAGGGGGAAGGCATAGGTGGCACAGCAGAGCACTTGTGTCTCCATGCAAGGACAAAATCTTATAGGAACAACAGTAAGAAAAAAAGGGGGCAAGTTTCCCACTCTATTTTAGTCTGAATCTCTCTCCTAAGCTTTGAGAGAGCTGTATGGTTTCCTCCACCCCATTTTTGTGGAAAGAGATGAAATAGGAATACATAAAGCCCATGTAATTAACAGTAAAAATCATATCAAATTTATACACTTAAAATGTCACAGTAACCCTGGCCCAGTGTATTATCTGGATTTCAGTACATGATTGCTCACCAACTTACAATACTGCATCTCCAAGGTGACAGTGCATGTGCATATGATTGTGGGTGTATTACACTTTCCTTCCATCTAGTATGAAGAAAAGCAATCAATCTGTAACGACAAACACTTCCTTATTTTTTCATGTGTGGGAAGTGGGCAAACTAGAACATCATGTTCCCTTTCTCAAGTCTATGTAAATGGAAGTTAAATGCCTTTGGAACAGCTAAAAAATAAATTTAAAAATATAAAAAGAGAAAGAACAAGAAGTAGAAATCACTTTGGCTCTGTTTTGAGTCAGGCTTGGCATTCAGAGAAGATGCTGGGGCAGCTGCTACAGGAAACCAGGCAGGAACAGTTAAAGTATTGTATGAAAAAGAAGAAAATAACTTCTAGTTAAAAAATGCAAAGCCATAGCCATTGGTAATATACATGGAAATGTGCTTGGCAGTAGTTGCAGAACCAGGGAGAGAATGCAGATGGCTAAATGGCAGCATTAGCAGCATCTTCTCCCACTATGCTTTCTAGGGCAAAGCACATTCCTGAGATTCATGCCTTGTATCCTTATTGTCAAGGGAGTTCATGTTCTGAGACTGCCACTGTAGCTTGAACTGAACAGTAATGCTACCTTTCATGGTAATAGATATATTAAGTATGTAAATAACACAAAAACAATACCTAATTAAATGGATATAAAATATGTATTATTTTTATAGTTCATAGCCATATATAACAAAACATTTTTATTCCACTAACTATTTAGGAGAGCCGAAGGTGGCAAATTCACAGGCATCTGCAGTTTATGTAGGCGCTGCTCAAGCAAAATGTTGTCAAGTCATTAACTAAATAAGTCTTACTACATTCCCTTCCAGACGTATCTGCACTGAAGGATGTGTAGAAAATAGTAAGCAGTTACAGTTAAAGTGATCATTTCTTAGACTGTTCTGGAAAAGGTTCAAATCAAATTTCTTGGTGCTTTGACACCAAAGTTTAAGATTGAAGTTCTAATTAAGTCTGAAATGTATGTGAAATTCATTCAAACAAAAAGTGAATTAATTGTAAAGTATCCCAATAATTATAAATTAATGTATCAATTGAACACTATTTATTATGAGAGCAGGAAGAACATTTTTTCACCATAATCTCATAAGAAAATAAGCATAATGCAAAGTGCTGTACTATCCTGTGTAAACATCAACCCACTGCACAGTACAACATTCAGCAAAGCTTAAGAGACTGAAGATTGTAAAAATCCACATTTCTTACAGAAATTACAGAAAAGGAGTAACTCAAGATTCAAAAAGATTTTTTAGGTACACTGTGGGACTTAAGCTGAAATCAGGCATGTAAAATTCCTCAAAATCTTACTTGGATTTTCATTTCTCTTGAGAGCATATTGCAGCAGTCACTTCTGAAGGCATATCACTGTAGTAAGTTAAAATTCCCTTGAACACCTACAGTAAAATTCATACCTCTTGAATCTTTAACTGTCTGAAGACTAGGAATCTAGATTAAGTAAAGATGTTTCATTATGTAATCAATAAAGACATATAGGTACCTTCAGAACACGATTCATTCCACCCTAAAATGAAATTCAGTATTTAACAGCAAGTACTAGATATGGCTTCCCATGGAATTCTTTCTTTGCATCATGTGTTTGTGGTAGGCCAAACACTATTGCCCAGTTGGTTATGAAAAGTCTACCTGTGTGCGTCATCTCCTTTACATGATCATGTAATTTGTTGAAAAAATTAAAGTATTGTGCTGTCATCTAGTGAGACATAATCCATCAACAAAATTTTCAGAAACCTTTCTGTTTAGTTCAGTATAAACACACACAGACAAAACCCTTCACATACAAGTAATTTATCCATAATTACAGAGTTGCAGTAGTAGTTGGAAGTCCACTCCCAATGACATGATTGGAAGTAGAGGTTGAATGGACACATCAGTTAAGTGTTGGAAGAGCTCTCTCGTAAGGTTTTGTTTCTGTTTACCTTGCCTACTACTCTGAAGACTTTGTTCTCTCAAGCAAGTTACCTCCTCCCATCTCTCTGCCCTTAGATATGATCTAAGTTAGAAGATTCTTGATATAATACAACTCTTTGCTTCTCATTTTACTCTGGTTTGTAGATTTAGCACTACATCAACTTGTCACTTACTGATACTCCTGAGAAATACTGGCCCTTTGGCTTCTCACATTATTGGTCAGCCAGTTCTTGGAAAGATTTCACATAAAGTTTTTACAATTTAGTGTTTCATTGCAGATTAACACTTTTATGATCTTCAGCCTTTTATTCTGACAAGGATTTCTTGTACCAAAGGAAGATGGTAATTTCCCTAAGATTTTGTTTGTTGGTTTTTATGACACATCACTTTACATTACAATGCTAAAGTTATTTTCTATTGTGACCAAAAGAAGGGATCACCTAGCAGATGATTATGTTTGGCTTCATCATCTACCTACGTATGAACATATCCTCTAGTATGTCACCACCACAAATTCAGCCACTTATATGTCAGCCAGGGTATCAAAATTTTGATTGAGAGAGGAAGAAACTCAGGAAGAAGGTTGTAATACTTTTGAAAATTTTTACATGTATCCACTTCACGTAAGTGGAAGGAAGAATATTCACAAAGATCAGATTTCTCTGTAACATATCCAATACCCCAATATGTCAAATAGGCCATGGTGAAAAGACATATTGGTGGGCATTTGGAAATTGGATTTCCATAAAGGTGTAATATACCTTCTCTTTTTCTGTTGGTGGAAGGGATAAGTGAATACACGAGAATATTCTGGTGATTTTCTGATTTTTTTTTTTTTTTTGGATGACAGAGCAGAATTGTTAGCACAGTTATTGTCTAAGAGCAGAAGTTGATCATGACACAGAGGGACTAGTACAAGGAAGGGACAAAAATCACTTGATTTTAGGGAAAAGAACCACTTTCTCCCCTTTTGATCACTTTTTCTAATGATTTTGCTGTAGTTATTATATTGTTTTCTTCTTTCAGGATAATTTTAAGAACATAATTTTACACACTGTGAATTGTACACCTATGCTTTTCCTCCTACTAACCATTTTTAGCTTTACATATTTGTTTTTTCTACTCCTGTGTCTCTAGCTACGCAAGCTTGTGCGACTGACTTATAGTGAAAAAGTACCTTTCTTGCATTCCTACAAATCTAAAAGAAGGCTGTGTTCAAAGAGACTTCTTAATTTTTCTTACCTATTCAGACTTAACAACGACTGTGAAGGAACTACAGTATCTAGCTACTCCAAGAAGGCAATGACCAGTGGCAAAAAATCCATTTGGAGGCTAATGAATAGTGGTATGCTTCATGGATCAATACTGAGTCCAATTCTCTTAAACATTTTTTTTTTTAATGACCTGAATGATGGGGAAGAATGTAACCTCAGCATCTTTGCAGATGACATAAAATAAGGACAACTGGCTGCACAAATGGCAGCCAGTTCTCCTTATTTTATGCTGTGATGTAGAAGAACCTTGACAGACTGGAGAAATGGGCTGATGGAAACACCATTAAGTTCGGCAAAGTAAACTGACATGTTCTGCACCTGGGCAAGAATCATTCCATGCATCAGTAAATGCTGAGGGCCACTCAGCTGCCAAGTAGTTTATGGTAAAGGGCTAGGACACCCTCTTGTGAAGGAGTCAAGATATTAGCAGAGGTGCCCAGCAGCAGAATCTACAAACTAAAACACGGGAGGCTCCTTCTGAACGTCAGAAGTATGCCACAGTAAAACACTTTATTCTGAGATTGAGTGAGCCCTGGCACCAGGCTGCACAGGGAGGTTGTGGAGTCTCCTTTCTTGAATATATTGTGAACCTGATCCTGGGCAACTGGCTGTTAGTGACCCTGCTCAAGCAGGAGGGTGGGCCAGATCACTTCTGGAGGTGTCCTGAAACCTCACATCTCTGTGATTCAACAATTTTGTAATTCTGTGTATGCACATATACACACGTGCCTACAAAAAAAATATTTTGGATATACTCAAATGTGGAGTAAGTACTATGCCTCCATTATATGTGAATATCTAACCATGTATGCACACACGTACAAATAAAGAGAAATGGAAGCATCTGCTTGTATTACTGAGCTGCTTTTATTTGCATTTCATGTGGGCACTTAGCAGATACAGTGCATGTATTAGGGATGTGATTAATGTTAAAGAATGCCTCTAGAAAATTTCACTCATGTTGCACAATGAAAACTATAAATGAGAGCTAAATATATTTTGGAATTTTGATAAATATGATCAATTTGTTTGAATGTACTGCTGACTCTCAGCCTTAATAATGCAGGTTATGTAATAACAAAATATTTTAAAACTGTGTGGTTTAGTCACTTCTAGTTTTTACTTATTTTTCTGCTTCATTTTCCAACAGTTGTTTGCTTGCTTGTTTTTATTAGAATGATATGAGAAGTACTGTTAAAGCATTTTGTTGCACTAGTCTTCAATAAATAGAAATTGTTATTTTAGGATTAGGCAATATGAAAAATACTTGTTGATGTAGACATAAGAATTCTGGAATTTTAATTATTGTATTTAATCTACCCATTAGATCCTTACAGGATTATAAAGAATTCTAAATGTTGAAAATAAGTGATGCTCTAGCTACAATATTAAATGTATTAATTTTAGTGGTAATGTAAGTTAATTAATAATGTCTGTGCTTAACAGCTTGATGTCCTAAGGAGAAATATGTGATTTTCCTTTGGTTTTTTACTGTATCTACAGATGGCCAGATGGCCAATGTCAGTACTAGTCAAGAGCTGCTGTTGGAGAAGTAAGAGGCAGAGAAGGGATTAGGTTAGATAAAAGATGTACTTCATACTGAAGAAGAAAGTGAGTGCTGGTAAAATATCAACTCAAGGAATAAGAAAACCCTTCAGGGACATCCTATAGATAGAAATCAAAGACACTAAGAAGAAAAAATCATTAGCATAAATATAAGTTAATCCTTTGGACTATGATTTGTGGAAAAATTACAGACTCTTTAAACTAATCAGCAATTAAAATTACACAAAAAATTACCAAAACCTAGGAAATATATCCTACTTTTTACATTTATAGTAGGGTTTTATTAAGAAATTTTCCAGCCACACTGCTCTCACTGCTTCCAAGCTCATGGTACAATGAAGAAAATATGGGGAAAAAAAGGGCTGTAATTTCCACACTGAATTCTAAAATACTAACTTTGGTACAGAGCATTCCAAACATTAGCCCAACAAATGATCTTATGAAATTCTTTTTTTTAAATGTAAAGTTCTTTGCATCTCATAAAAGTCTGTGGTGAAAAATGACTGAAAGATTTCACACAATGATCAATTTTATAGATACATGCGTGCTCACATACATATGCACTTACACATATATGCATGCATAAATACCTAAAATATGTATAGATATGTATATATAAAGACACTTAAAGCTTTTGAGACTTAGTCATTCTTTCATGAATAATCTGTCCTTTCTACATAATCAGATGAATATCTAAGCCCTTATTGTTGAAAATTTCCCTGCATCTAAAGCCCATCTATTAAGAGGCCTAGGAAAATAATACACCATCTCCATAACACCTTATTTGTGTCTTTTATCAAGATAATTTTTCTCAGAACTGCGAGAACTGGCATCCTCACACTTGAAACTGTGCTACTGGCACCTTCAAAGGAGCAATACAGAAGAAAGCTGCAGAATGGCTAAATCAAACAGGAACCAACTAATCGGTATCACTGGGTAGGTGCAGTTTTCCCGAAGCCGAACACTGTGGTTAAAAGAAAAAGGGGGAACTGTAGGGGGATACAGTATGGGTAAATGAAGGTGGTATAGAATGTAATCTTATCCCCCAACAAGTTGCAGCTGGACCAATTACTAAAGACTAGGAGCAGGCCTGAACTTAACAGGCCACACCTGTAGCCAATAAGAACAAGTGGTATAAAAGAGGGGATTGGTGGGATCTGGCATCAGATGACTACTGTGAGGATGAGGAAGTGTCAGTGCTTAGAGCAACTGCCTATGAGAAACATCAAGGGGGCGTGAAACTCTGAGGATATGGAACCTTTACACTATAATGATAATAGAACTCTTGTATAAGACAAGAGAGCATACTGAAATGGCTGAAATATTTTGAAATATATAGATGTTACCAATCAATTTGGAATGTACTGGGCAGACCAAATAATTCCATTGCTGAGCTGTCTAAGTAGCATCCTGTTTGGCTACTTCTAGTTGGAGGAAATGATCAGTTTTCTTTAGAAGTGCAGGCATGTATGGTGTATGAGTTGTTTATTACCTGAAAAAGGAAAATGGTGAGACTGGACATAAGATAGAAGGCTGACTTGCATAAATATTTAGTGTTCTTTGAAATGTTTAAAGATATTGAGTGATTAAAAGTCTGGTGAACATGAAACTTTAGGACAGGCAAGTGAAAAATAGCTATAGTTCTTCTCAAGTGGCACCATTAATTTACGCTTAATCAAGCGAGTGAAGCCATGATAATTTTCTTGGCTTCCTTGCCATTGATTATTCTTTCACTAAGCGAGGCATTTGGAACTAGGCTTTTGACTCAGAGTGGATAACTCCATGCATGCATGTTTGGCTGCAGAAGATTTCAACAAAGTATGAGTAAACAGTGATCAGAAGTCTTACAAGCTTCTTCAGTAACTGTGTTGTGAATCGTAAGTGGAAACAGATTTGGGAAGAGGTATTCATGGAAACAGTGGAAAAGGTAAAATATTTTTTATGTGTATTTGTGAAGAGTTCAGTTAGATTTTATAGTCAGCAAAACAACCTTGGGAACATTCTAAAAATTTACCCTCACAGATTGGTATGCATACAGCCTTTGTTCCTGATGTGTTCTTTACCTTCCATAAAACCCAACAGTAGTCATTAAAATCTGCATAAGGATATCTGCTCATTTAGGCATCTCTATATAATGTATTCATTTCATTCAGTAGGTCCCAGGCTGTAGTTCTCAATTTGATATTAGGGAGGGAGAGAATAAGGTGCATCATATGTTGTCCTTCTTGCCATGCCTACCTGCAACATCATTTTTGAGTTAATCTTAAAGCAGAGTGAAGTGTCTTGCAAAATAATGCACTCAGGTCAATGACTTGGCTGAGTTTTAATTGCCAGAGCATGTTTTAGGAGAATTCCAGTTTATCATTTGCAGCTGGCTCAAATTCATGGGACTCAGCCCCTGGGCAGCATACATGTACATAGTAGCCCCACTTGTCAACACCTGTCGTGTGTGGTGGGACATTTATCATGTGTGTGCCTGTAGTTCTGTCTGTACCAGATGTATGTGAAGATTGCTGCGTGCAGATTCACCTCAAGGAATATAGCTCACATCAGGCTTTTTTGCAAATTTTGTTATAAGTTTGCGATGTTGTTTTCTGCTTCTTTAACAGATGGTAACTAGGCTGTGGCACAGTTGAAGTTGCATATGGGATTATGAAAAACCTGCCATGTCTCCTGTTCCTTATTGAAGCTCTTTACTTGTCAGGCCTCTGTAATTGCTTTCTCAAGCAATTGACACATGAGTGTCAAGGTACCAACTTTCTGACATGCAATGATCTGTGATTCCATAAACTATATGACCCTGTATCAACTTGTACTGAAGTCTGCAAATGAAGGTGGAAAGCTTGGCTGTGATTTAGAGCATGGAAGAAAATTTTCCACCCAGTCACACTCTGTATAAATCAGTCAGAAATGTAAAGAAACAAAAGAAAGAATTAAAGAGATTAAGAGATATTAGAAAGGCATAAAATAACAAAACCAAACACACCAAAACAGACGCTTATGATTATTTTTTTTAATGTGAGACATTTTTGGTGAAGATATATCTTCATAGACTCAATTAGTGATTCCAACAGATACAGAAGAATTAATTTTCTAATTGTTCTGGTTTTCTTCTGATTTTCCTAAAATAGTCTGGTCTTAGGCTTGTCATTATCAGTCTTCTAAGTAAATTGCCTTGGAATAAAAATCTCTGTTGAGAAGTCATTTGTGGCCATTGCTATCCACAGCTCTTCCTCAAAAATCATGTTAAACTTTTTAAAAATCATGTCTAACAGTGTTTTCAGGGTTTTTCATGATCCCATTTTGCTAGAAAATTTAGAATTATTGCATTATTCAACCAAAAGATAAGTGTACAGCTCTGATCTGCAGTGTGCTTAATTCATTCTCAGCAATCCGGTCATATTAAGATGAACGCTTCCTCAACAAGTAAAAAAAAAAAGCATAGCAACTTAATGACCCATTTACTTACACTCTAGTAACAGTCTGCATAAATTTTGTTACTTGCAAGCTCC
Source organism: Pheucticus melanocephalus (assembly GCA_013398405.1). NCBI lineage: Eukaryota > Metazoa > Chordata > Aves > Passeriformes > Cardinalidae > Pheucticus > Pheucticus melanocephalus. The sequence goes on along the minus strand of VZSJ01000340.1, from coordinate 1,022,529 downwards.
AAATACTACAATTTTGTGCAACTTCATTTCCTTTTTCACCAATGATTAGTGCAGAAGTGTTGTCTAAGGAAGTCAATCAAGAGCTGAGTTTTTAATAGCGATTTTAATATGCAATTAAAAAATAGCCTTTTTTAAAATGATATAAATAAAGGATGTACATTAAATTCATGGTAATAGGGACATCCCAATATGTAGATTTCCAAGCAATGTACTTATCTTACTACTGAGTGGAAGAGATCTTTTTCCCCCGACTGCTTCCTTAGGAGGCAGCTGATCATGCAGAAGCAGGGTAGAGAGGGAATTTGATCCTTTTATCTTTATTGTCAATCACTAGACAAAAAAAAAGTCTTTTTGATAGTACTGGTGACAACTGTAAAAGATTTTGAGGAAGATGGACATGATGAATGAATGTTTATGTGATTTCTTCCCAACTGAGAAATAAGAGAGACATTTGGAATTAATGTGTCTTATATAAAGACTACTAAAATCCACATGAATATTTTGACTCGGAATCAATTTGGAATTGATGTGACAAAAAGATCAACTTGTACATATTTGCCCTCAACCTTTGTTTTCAATCCAAAATGAAAGTAATTATTACAAAACATTGTGATTAAACTTAACCAGTTTTAAGATTTTTACCAAACTTCTAGAATATCTTCTTTTAAAAGAACTAAATTTTATTTATTTGATTAATTTTGATACTACATATCGTATTGCTCCTAATGCCATGTAGGTTTCATTACCCTAGAATATCAGAGATGGTTCAATTTAGACAATTTTGAAAGCTACTCTTTGAGTAAATTTTGTCCAAAACCATGCCTAAAGCTGGAGTTATATGTTTGGGGCATTTGCTGTATTTCAAAACAACAACTAATATTATAGAGGTTACAAGGGCAAAATTAAAAATATCAGTTCAGCAACATGTAAGTGTAATGCAGGAAGAGTTTTTGTGATTGTGGGCAAGGCATGGTTTGCAGAAGATATGTTAACTCTGTGATTTAATGCTGTCCCTACTGTCTTCAAGTTGCAGATGTAAGCTTAACTGTGAAACCTTTTTTAACTACAGCAATGAAAAAGAAGGATTCCAGTGACACATTCATTTCTTAAAAAAAACACCAACAAAATAACTGGAGATAAATACAAAATTTGAAAAAAAAAAGGAAGCTAACAAGAACTCATACAGATCCAGTGTAGTATAGAATATACGGATTTTTCTTGGGGAGGGGGTGTTACATTTCATATCTGATTTTTCAATATATTAAATATATTTATCTGTAATTTGAGTTCTGTAACGATCAATGGCTAATTTAAACAGTTGTAAATTAAAAAAGATAAAAATATTTGGAATTAAATAGATTTTTAAATATTAGTATGTGTTTCAAATCATTAGGCTTGCATTGTGTGTGTAATGTCAAGTCACTGAATGGAAAATTCCTTAAACATAAAAGCTTTAGAAATCTTGTATTCATCACTTACTGTATTTTAAATGTAGACCACCTGGTCGGGAGAAAAAAACCACAAACAAACACATTCTTCAAATACCAGGAGAATTTTCAAATGCAAAATTGAGGTAAGTCCACTTTGGTTTAATAAATAGTTATATATGTCACATAACTATCATGAAGCAATCCAAATACATGAAAATAAGTCACTAATTGAAACTTCTGTGACAGGCAATAGAATGAATGGGTGAATGGAAGTATGTGAATGAATAACTGGAGTTGTGATTTTACTTTCATATAATGACACATGCACAAGTATTTGCATTAGAATTGAACAAAAATCAGAATAGATTTTGTTCATTCTTAAATTAGCTTTTTTTTGGTCCATGTTTCAAGACTGGTAAATTAAAATATACAGCTGTTCTGATTTTGAAATTGGAAAATGGTTTTTAACTAGTCCTTTTTATTATAACTAGAAAGATATTAAATTAAAACTGAGAGTATCATGCACCCAATAGACTTCAAATAATCTGCAGCTTTCAGAAAGACAGGCTGTGGATCTGTGGTGATGGTGACTGAGAGAAGCTATTATACACACAGAGAAGATCATATACCTAGAAGAAGCTACTATATACATAGAGAGGATTATATACATAGAAGAAGAGAAATTTGTTGCCAAAATGTCTTGCTACAATTTCTGTTTAAGTATATATAGGTCTTACTGCATGTCATGGTGAGGCATCTTCAGGGCTCACCCTTACCTATGATGATTTGGCTGAAGCCAAAATCTCAACTGTTTTATGTAGCTTTTTAGCATTATTTCAGGCTCCATGAGACAACAGACTCCATCCTTCTGAGAAGAAGTGATCTAACAAAAAAAATTATTGTACTCCTCCAGTTCATGCCCAAATTGTGTTGTGACTATACCTTTCCTATCTCTTGCTTTCCTTTCCTTCACTTTTGAAGAGACAGTCCATAAACAGTATCCATTAGGAATTACTGCATGAAATAAAACTACACTGAATAACTCAGTAACAGCTTATTGGGTACCATTAGGAAATTATTATGGTTTTCTTACAGGTTCATTTCCTGGTCTCCATAGTAAAAGCTCATTGTTTAATTTGTGATCTGCAGTTAGATGACAGGGGATTGACTGGATCATGAAACACATTAAGTATCTCTAATAGAAATTCAGGTCAGTCAGTATGCCCTCACTTATGATTGAAAAATCTTGTCCTTCACCTTGCTTATATCTAGCACTTTCAATCTTTTTTTTTATTAGTTGTGGTTTGCTGAGTAATAGTACTTAATACAATTTCATCTGTTGTGACAAAACATGTCCCTTCTGCATATTAAAAAAACAATTTCCTTTTCTTCTGATTCAAGAAAAGCTACATTGTCTTGAAATCAGACACTTCCAAACACTGTAGTAAATATTGTTCCCACACTGGTCAGTTCTTGAACTTATGGTTATGAATCAGATATCTATCAAAATATTGGGCAGACAAAACTGAAACCAGATGCTATTTTGATAATAACAATATGTGCTAGAAGGGAAATAATTATAGTTTCCTAATGTGGCAAGTTGACCTTGGCAAGGTATCAGATGCCCATTAGGCTGCTTTATCAATCCTTTCCCTCAAGAGAATAGGGGAGAAAACATGACAAATGGCTTATTGATCAAGATAAGGACAGGGACATTACTTCAAAATTATCATCATAATAAAAATTGACTCAACTTGAGGAAATTATTTTAATTCATTGCCACTTCACGGTAGAGTAGGATAATGAAAACAAATCTTAGAACACCTTCCCCCATCCCTCTCTTGTTCTTGGGCTCAGCTTCCCTCCCAAATTCTCTACCTTCTCCCCTCAAGCTGAAGAGGAGGATAAGGTATGGGTATTGCAGTCAGTTCATCATACTTTGTCTCTGCCTAACCTTTCTTCTCTCTCTCTCTTCCCCTCTTCAAGCATGGAGTCCCATCCTCCATAAATTTTCCTGACATGGATCCTTCCCATGGGATGCAGTTCTTCACAAACTGTCTGATTCCCTCTTATGGGGTGCAGTCCTTCAGGAACAAATTGCTCCATCACAAGTCTCCTATGGGGTCACAGATCCTGACAGAAAACCAGTTCCTATGTGGGCTACTCTTCAGAGCTTCAACCCTCTATTCACCTGAATTGAGTAAGATGTGCATTATTCATTAGTGACAATAATGTCTTTTATCCTGGAGTTTTCTCAGTTTTGTTTTCAAATGGTTTATGTTTTGAATGAAGTGTCTAATGACACTGATTTCAACATGATTTTCCTGAAGCGATGGACCTCTTCTAGAAATTCTTTTTTTTTTTTCTCATAATAAGCAATGAAACACCAGCTGAAAAAACTTTGCAACTGGCATATTCTTGCATTATCAAGGCTAACCAGCCTCATCATAGGGTAAAAAATGGTAGACTGTCAGTTACAGATCAGTACATTTGCAACAGCTGCTGCGGCTCTTAGACTAAAATTTCTATGCATATTTTCTTACTACTTCTTTCTAAAAGCACTGCTTCTCAAACATCTGAAATGCTATCACTTATGACAAAATTATTCCCTCTTGTTTATGCAGAAATAAACATTTTCTCTTTTCTTAACTTTTAGAACCTTGGGTACTACCAAGAAGAAAAAAGACCATAGTCCAGAAAGGTGAAAATGAAATCATACTCAAGACACCTGCATGACTGATGACTCCTGGAAGAATATGTACTAAGTTCTCAAAAAATCAAGAAATTAAGTCATCAGCAAATGTCAACAGATTCTTTTCAGAAAAGGTTGTACAGAAAATATATTTTTTTTAAATGTGTTAATGTTAGGAGTTTCTAATTTACCATTTCTGAGTGATTCCTTCTTTTTTCTTATTTCTCTAGCCAATGACATCTTGATTAACACTTATAATGAAGGACTTTCCTTGATTAAGAAAATACTTTGAACTATTTTTATTACAAATCCAAAGTCTATAATCATAATTTGTCATAACAGTACTTTTTTTGATACTACAAGGTCATAGAAGATCATTAATTCTAGTGGCTGGCTAAGCTACAGAGAAATATGCAACAGGCTTATCTCATTGCAATAGGCATTTTGGCTGAAACTCCATCTGGCATATGGTCCCAGCAATTCCCAGCTGGTGCAAGATCCATTGCACAGTCTACAGCAGCCCCCTGTGGGTTAACACTGGGCAACATATCAAAAAAGCTGCTTCTGGCTTTCTAACAGGCACTCAGCTGCTGAAATCCAGCACATCAGAGGCTGTATGAGTAAGACTCAAAAAGTTCAGCATTAATGAGGCAAAAATGTAGTGGTAGCAAAGGCACAAAATTATTCATCCTGTCCAGCTGGGAAATTAGACTGATTTATCCTTTATCATCAGAAATTAGATATATTCTTGAGTATTAAGGGTAGCAATGGAAAGTTATACAGGAGCTTAGTGACACAAACACCAATCTCATTCTTCGCCACAGCTTTCTCCTTAACACCTTGCTTGGATGAAGAATTTCCCGCCACCCTTGTTGATTTATGTCTTCATGTACTTAATGAGTAGTAAAACCAAAGGATTTCTTTACCATTATTGCAAATTATCTGCATCATATGGCAGACTAAAGAACCTTCTTCAAAATTTTTTACTAGACAAATTGAAAGTAATAAAATCCCAAACATGAAGATGTAATTAGGTATGTTAAAGTAGTTCATGTCTCTTTCAGTTTGAAGGAAAATATAGCACTTTATGAATACAGACACTGGCAATGGAAATTTTAAATGATTCTTATATGAGTTTGTGTGATTATAATGCATCTCATACTTTTTCTTTCATTATAAAAATAAAATTGAGGCCCTTTGCCTGACAGAATTAACTCTTTAGATTTCTAAAACTCTAGTAATCAAAAGAGGAAAAATAAGTTGTTTGTACTTGCCTCAATTAAAAATTTTGTGCCCCCGAAATATAAACATGAATTTGTGGCCCACTGAAATGATTATTTGTTTAATTTGCTGTAATTGCTAACTTCAGAATAGAAGATTTCTATCTGTGAATGGAATTTCTTTCAATGAAAAATACTAAGACATTAAAACCTAAGAAAAATCTGCTTTCTGGAATGCAAATTTAGAAGACAACCATTTGACAATCTTATGAGTTGAAAAATTTTATACTGAAACAAAGCTTTAAATTTTTCATTAATGTCAGTTACATTTATTATTTTACAAATTATTACCATCTGATAAGACTGACTTAGGGAATTGTCTGGATGCATAAGACAAAGCAAATTTTATAATTAACAAGAATGGACTTTTTATGTTAAATTTGTGTGTATAGAACACTGCAAGTAGCTGAGTGTACATGCCATTCTACATTAAAAATATTTCACATGAAGGCAAAATAAAAATGAAATAAGAGTTCTCCACAAAATAGCAAGAACACCATCTTTATGTTACTATTATATATCTCAAAATTCATATAGGAAAAGGAGTCAATTTTTTGGAGGGGTTGAGATGGCTGGAGCAACAGAGGCAAGAATTTATGATGCTCTGTTTAAAAGATTCTTCAACAGAACGTGGGTCATTGATTACAGCTGATTTTTAAGTTAGTTTTTATGTTACATGGTAATATTCCCTCTTAGTATTTTGGATAGACTACATGTGTTATTTTCCATCAAGTTGCATGCAGATCTAAAAATGTCATAGATTTAAAGAATAAATTTGATTTCAGTTACTGGTAAATGCTCATAGCAATTCCCAGTCCAAATTCAGAATCTACAGTTCTGTCCTCTACCACCATGAAGAATACAGCCCATCCCACTCACCTTGCCATACTTCATCCCCACTTTTCCTTACCCATCTACAAGCCAGCCATATTTTTTCATCTATTCAAAATTGCAAACCAAATGCTGCCTGAGCTAATAAAAATGTAAAGTCTGGCAAATGTTGTCCAAAGCACGTCACTTATTAATTTCAACCCAGCATGTGGCTAGTTAGCCCACTACATTTAAATCTAGAGAATGGAACTGCAAAAAAACAAGGACTATCCCTGCTCTGACTTCAAAAGACAGCCATGTAAGATGGAACTACACCAGTAACAGACTTGCTCACATCTCTGGGAGCGGATGTTAATATCAAATATTTCAAGACCTTTTTTTCCCCCTTCACTACTAGAAAATGTATACATGTTCTGTCTAATTTAAAAGGATTCCAAAAGTTGCTTAGTTGTAATGGGAAGTTATTATTTTTTAAAATAAACCCAGATTTAACTTACACACAAAATGTCTACAACATTTGTTTTGCTATTAGATATTATTGATAGTATCAGGATAACACTGTAGAAATGTAAACTTGTCAAAATTGAAGCCACATGAAGTCTCCACAAGCAATCTGGCACTAACTCTTGATCTTTGCAGGGGAAAAAACCAACCCTTGTTATCATCCATTTCTAACTCCTTTTTTTGCCGCAGAACAGCATGATTTTTTCTAAGCTGTGATTTAGCTTTTTCTCCTGATGTGAGAATGAACCCACATGCAGGCACAGTGGGCTGCAGGCCTGGTGTGTCCCACCTGGTGGGACAGGAGGCTGCTGGAAGGGTGGTGAGCTGGAGGGTGCTGGGAGCAGCTGTAGCAAGGCATACAGGGACACTTCACACACCTCTGTACTCAGCCTGGGGATGCACAGCTTCTCTCAAGTGACCCTAGGACTATTCACACTATTTTACTACTCCTGATGAAAGCCAACTAATTTTTTAACAGTGTTTTACTCCTTATTTGCAATATTCTAATTACCACACACAGTTAATACTGAATGAGAGAGAAGCAAAAACTACTTGGATAGAAAATTATTGTCATGATTCTACTTAGCAGATTAGAAGACTTTGCATAAAATGAAATTTAGTTTTGTGAATTTTTTGGAGAAGCAACTTCTGCATCTGCAGAAAAGAATTTAATTTCTTCTTATCCCCATCCAATATGCAATTTTAAAGTTTCTGTTTATGTCAACAAGCCTTGAAAACCAATTTCTTTGAATTAGATTTTTTCATTGCTGTTAAAGCCTTCACATACTTCCTGAAGTTAGATTCACTGTGGGTGTAAGTGACAGACTGTATTTCTAACCAAACACATTCCCACTGGAAAAAAAAATGCTTTTCAATATCTGAGGACTACTTTGCAACCTATTATAGCATTCTTAGACTCTTGATCATGTAGTTTGTTTCCCTAGTAGTTTAGCTGCATCTGGCTATCTTTAAAAAAAAAATCACACAATTTGTTTTCTCTCAGTCTGATACTCATGTTGAGAATGAAATTTGGTTTTAAATTTTACTTCTGGTTTTGGACAGTTTTAAATTGCCTATTCAGAGAAACCACTTTTATTCATAGATTATGTCATTTCCAAGCTGTATTTTATAAGGTGATCCTGTCCCTCCACTATCATATCCAAAATACTTAGATTATTTGATGAAAAAGCACTCATGTCTGTACTCCAGAGGTAACCATTTTCTGTTTTCAACATGAGGCTTAGTCATTGAAACTCTTATGTAGAGTATTGAAGAAATCCAGACAAATCTGTGTGAAATATTACTTTTTAAATGCTACATTCAGAACAGCAGGGGATTATATCTTGTCATTCTCTTTCTATCATTTTAAGAATTACTGAACACTACTACCCTTCACTTATTTACTAAGGCAATTCAGAAATATTGCAATTTGCATGCAAAGAGAATTTGTGTGACTTAATTATCCACCTAGGTGAATAAACTAAGAAGATATTTCCTGTTTTAAATATTGTAATTCTGGATTATAAGTATTTTAATTGAATAGAGAAAATTATCCAAGTGCTCAGTATAATAGTCAGTGATGATTAATTTATCACAGGGCTTTTATACATTAGTCCCTTTTTACTTTGAGGGCCGAGTAAATTTTAGTCCATATGAAATGACAATCTGTAATGCAAAATACTTCCAGTTCGTTTATATGAACATTAGTCTTCAAAACTTCTTCAAATAAAAGCAAAACCTAAGTTAACTAGCTCCTTACAATTAGTCTAAGTTAAAATAATGAAATGTAGGTAATTTCTTGTATTTTCTCATTTTATTCCATAACAACAAATGTAGATAGATGAAAAATTTTTAGTTTTTCTTCAAAAGGTTGGTAACTCTAAACTAAATAGGACAGATGTAACTAAATTAAACTGCTCATTTCAGATTGATTATCTCACTATTTTAGTATTAATTTCAGTTCACAAATCAGCTACTTTTTGTCTCCTTGTTGACTACTTGCTATTTGTGGTGAACCCAATTGATTGCTCCAAATGCGAATTAATGAATGAAAAACACTGAATCTAAAAGAAATAAAATGGATATTTATATCTCAAAAATAGAAATCTTATACCCAATACTTATCTGTATAAAGAATTGCTGTCAGCTTTTAAATAAACAAATAAATCTGTTTCATTTTGAGGAGTGATCAGTTTATAGACAATGAAGGTACTCAGTGAAGAGGAAGGACTTGCAAATAAATGTCTTGTGTTGTTCCACTGACTAAAATATTAAGCAGATTCCTGAATGATGCGTTTATGCTTACTGACTCTTGTTGCATAAGACATTGCATAGTTAACAGTTACAGTAATAATTTTAGAAGACACCTGTTGCTTGATGATATGTGACTGTTTCTGATGAAAGTACCTTATAAGTGTTTTAGGTTGAAGTTGTCTCACTGCATGAAAGTTCTGTCCTTGCAAATTTTGGTTATACATGTAATATGCCATTACATATGACAGATGTTTCCATCCCCTAACATCTACATAGTTGTTCATTGGTGTGACTCCAGTATGCCCATGTCTGTCTTATACAGGGGAGTCCAGACCTGCATAATGTACTCCGGATCTGGCCTCAGCAGCGCTGAGTAGAGCAGAAGGCTCACCCTGCTCAAACTCCTGACAGTGCTTCTTCCAGTGCATCCCAGTCTAGGTTTGCATTTCTTTCCCCTTACTGAGCATTCCTCATTCATCTTCAATTTGTTGACCACCAGGGCTCTTCTGAGAGAAAAAAAAAAAAAAATTATTTCAGGATAAAAGAGACACCAAATCAAAAGTAGAAGAGAAAGTGTCAGTGTGTTACCCAGCAGTAGAATGGAAAATGTTTTTGAAATATTTTAAATCTGGCAGTATGGGATATGACTTGTATTTTAAGATCTTATTTATACATTAAGATATGAAAAATAGAGGAGACTCAATTTGCTAAAATGCAAGTCATAATCATAACAGAAAGAAACTGTGAAAATAGTAATCAGTATTTTGATATCAGGCAAAAACCCCGCAAGACTTACACCACAGTACAAAGGATTGTACTTGAGACAGAACTACTATGTGTGGAAGCCAGACCAACAGCCAGTGATCAGACTAGGGGAAGCTGGAATGAGTTTCTTATTTCCTCTCAGTCTGTGGTGCTGACCACAGCTGGGCCAAAGGATCAGGCTCTTGGCCTGGTGCAAGTGCACATTCTTTACAGATAGTTTCAATGTGTCTTAAAATAGGAACCTTAGAATATAAATTGTAGGGAAAATTTACCTTATGGTCTGTTTTGAAAAATAATGAAAGGAATAAGTCTCTACTACATTTGACTGGCTTCACATTGAGCAGTTTTGGAAATTTTGTAACTGGCATTGCTTCCCTTCAACATCATTAATGTCCTGAATCCACAGATGCATATTGGCATGTGACATTTACCCATAGTCTTTATGCCTTACTTTATGCTCTATTCTAGTAGCCAAAAAAGCTAAAAAAAAAGCTAAAAAAAAAAAAAAAAACCAAAAAAAAATCAAAACCAACACCCCCCAAAAAAAAAGAAAAAAAAAGCCCAAAAACCCCAAAACCAAAAAAAAAGAAACACATACAAAAAAAAAAAAACATTTTGAAATGAGAAATAATACTTCTCAGTAGTTAGTCATTATCATTGAAAGTATCCTAACATGGCTCCTACCAACTCTGTGAAATGACAAAAACTCCCCACAAGTGTGCTTTCTTAAAGTATGCTTCCTTAAAATGAAGGTGATTTGAAGATAGGAATTATGTTTGAGGAGTGTAGGAGCACTCATGGAGGCCAAAAATGATCTGGAGCCACAAAATTACATAGTATGGACACCATCAACCTGCTTTAGAAAGTTTTATCCCTTTTTGGGTAAGAGAAATCATGTTTACAGACACAAGTTCATGCCACTTGTCCTCAGAGTCTCTGTTGTTACCCATCTTTTATGTAACATCTCAGACACTTTCAACATTTTCCTTCCCAGAAAGCTACACCATTGTCTTCTATCTACATCATTTGATACTTGGAGGAAATCCTTGGCATTCACAGACAGTTGGAGTTTCTGGATTCATGTGAATAGCATAGGCAGGTGGTATCAAAGCTTTCCAAGTCTGAGAGAATCAACAATGCTATCTTTATCGTGTGGTATTTTGTATTGACTTCTGCTTCTACAGACGGAGTCCATGCTTTGCAATTCAGAGATTAGAGGATGAAAGAAGCCCTGCTGGCAGCGATGCAGTCAAAAATTCCATACAGGTTGGGGATCTCATATGTTTTATGGAAAATGATCTCATATCTCATTCTTTAGAGAAACATTCTCATGAAGTTTGGAAGGTCTGTTACTTAGATTCTTGGACCAGACATATCTTCCTGGTAAGAATGAAGACAATAACTTGTCATGAAGTGAACACTTTTTCAAGCAGTTGTAACACCATATGAAGCCTTACAGAGAGGAAGGAATAATTTCATCTGAATGATTCAGACATAACTGAATCAGGAATAAAACTTGTGGACATGTCATATCTATTCCAGTGGTATTTACAAGTACATTATTATGTTTCAGAAATTGCAAGCAAAATATTATCAACCTTAACTTCAGCAAGGTTCAACAAGAACTCTTAAATGCTCCTGAGGAATATTACCTACATTTTCACCCGATGATCAGTAAGTGCTTTTATTTGTATTTTAAAGTGATGCTAAAAATTTCACTCTATGAGTGCTTCTATATTCTGTTCCAGGTGCAATGTACCATAATTCCCTGGGGTACACAGGGTACATTTAATCCACAGCACTTTTATCCTGCTTGATTTCAACAGCTTTACACTGATATTCCCCTGAAGCATTTATTTTGCTTGCTCCTGAGCCTTGCAGATACTGTAGCAGGTGCATCTCATAAGGCCACTACACTTGAGAGATAAGGATACAAAACTCCAGGATACAGTAACTATAGTTTTGCAGCGAGAAATAGAGGTTAACACTTCTCTGAAGTGATCTTTCCAGGCATCATCAAACAAAACCCTTTCTTCTTGGCAGAAAGCTTTCTGATAGACACCTGTAGCCCTTCTGCCAATCTTCCCAAGATTTTTGGGCTAAATTTATTTTTGCCTGCATTTAATAATAGCAGCATCTGTCAAGAAACACCATGACAGTTCAGTGGGCATAAAAAGACAAAATAATTTCCAAAGCATTGTTGAATTCACTAACACATCATTTTTATAGTTGTGTGAAGAAAGAAACAATATTTTGAAAGGGCAGGGATTTTCTGGAGATACTTATTGCTATAGAAAGCAATATCATCTGTTTTAGTGCTTGCAGAGGGAGATGGTCATACCAAAGGGAAAAAGTCTAAGACATTCTTTCAACATCAAGAATGTCCCATTTGACGCATCTGGGCAGGTTTCTCAAAGCAGTACACAAGAATTTTATGAGTGAACAGCCGGTTACATATTATTTTCAATACTTTGTCAGATCACTAGAGACTGGTTTACCTTTGTTAGTTTAAATGTCCTTGCTTATTCATTACTAAATGGAGGCATCATAACAAGTGACACTGTGGCTGTAAACAATTTCGTGGAAGTGCCAGACCTCTATAGATTTCAGAATTAAGGTGAATTTTTTCTGGAAGTTTATATTTCCTTATTTATTTTAAAAAGCAGAAGTCTCATCAGTGTGATAAGTTGTCTAAATATTTTCAGAAAAAGAGAAGTAAAATTGCCTAATGATTTTCTATATCTTTTTATATTTATTTGATTGCTAGTTCAACCTTTACTTGCAATTTGCTCTACAGTATCCATTAGAATTAATTCCTGATATGTGGGGAAAATATTCACTAAATTTCTTAGAAACTAAATGCAAATTATTATGATATTGTTTATTATACTATATGGGGTGTTTATTAACTATTGTATGCTTATTTTGTATATACTGTTATATTAGGTCATATGTATGTAGATGAACCAGATACCTGTAGTAACTATTTTAAATGTATGACAAAATGACAATTTCTTAACTGAATACTGGACATTTCACCAGTCAACCGTTGTTTTCTACCTAAAATTATTAAATTAAAATAAATATTTACATTTCATACTTATTAATTTATAACTGCTTTTTCTTAGTAGTCATGACTAAAAATTTAATCAAAAAAGTGTTCGATAATGAAACATTGAGACGTTTTAGACTCTGACAAATATCACATATATTTAACAGTCTTGTTTAATTGTTTTATGCAGTTTTGGCTTTGAATAAAGTATCTCATATATGCAGTGTCTTCTAATAATACATAATAAAGAAAAGAGACCCCAAAGAGACTGAAATACAAAATGTTCTGGCAAGAGTACAGGCATTTACTGGGAAGCGGAGAACAGTATACAGTAATATATAATAACAATTTTATTCTACATTTTCAAGCACCCCATAAATAATAGGCTTTGAAATGAAAAAATGAAATCCTCTAAACAGTAATGCAAAAAAACAGCATGTATCCATACAAAAAGGGAACAAAAAAATTCAGTTCATCTATGTCCAGTTGAGTGCATCCATTTTTCAGCCTTTTATTTGGAGAGAGCTAATCATCACTCCTATTTCCTTTTTCAATATATTCAAAAATTATAAATATTTCAACTATCTCCACAATCATTTCATGTATCCTGTATTTAACTTCTGGGTGATAAATTAACTCTAGAAACATATTTAATCAGAATAGCATCAGTTGTATAACACATGTAGAGTGAGGCACTTTCCTGCCAAGGACAGCTGTTTAGAAAGAGACTATATCATCTGCAGCATCAAGGAAATATTAAGACTTCATTCCATCTCACATTGCCTTTTTGATAACACTTGAGTACTTAGAAAACTTATAGGGTTTGTAAGTGCAACATGTTTGTCATCATGTACTGCAAAACTTTCCTTAAAAGGAAAGAAAACAAACCAGTTATGTTTGAGGCTGAGCTTTATAGGATGGTGTGTTACAGTCCAGTTTACTCAATCACCTGCAACAAGGTCTACCCTTAGCATAGACTTAATGGCCAATGGTACCCTGCATTATTGAAATACCATCTTGCCTTCAAGTTGATAAAGGATGAACAAAAACTCTATGCCTTAATTTTTTTTCTTTTTCCCACAAAGAGCTGCTTAGAATTTTACAATCATTGCAGTGATCTGCTCATTTCATCATGGTATGTGGAAACTACTAAGGGAAACAAGAGAGGAAATATAAAAAAACATGTTAGATGAAGCTTATAAAGTTTGGAAGAGTCTATTGAATTTCTCATATCTAGTAGAGGTCCAGGATTACTTCAGTTGCTCTATGAATCCACATTGTACATCAATGGGTGGGTAAACAACATGATTCTAGAATAGCTTTCTCACGTGTGGATGCTAGATTCAGTAATATATGGGTAGGTATTTAATGCTATTTTAAATAAATCTGAATGTCCTGCTTAGCCTTCACTTTTCACTCCTGCTGCTAAGTGCCTTGACTTTCATTCTCCCCTATGCAATCTCTAGATGGCTAGACCTATGTTTATCTCTTGGATATTCTAAGGCATTGCATATGGAAGTAGAATATTAAAAACATTCTTGCGTTTAGACATCTAAGTTTTGGCCAGTTTAATTTTGAACCCCTAAAATTTTGGAGGTAGACTATATATAGGAAAAAAAAAATATCCTAAGGGCTTATAACAATTTCTGGATGGAATGAGAAAAGGAGGGATAGTTAAATATCTTAACAGCTTAAAGTTTCTTCTGGAGCAACCCCTAAGAAGTTGATGGCCAAGGAAGACCTTGTTGGTTCATACTTCTGGGTCAGTGAACAATCAAGCTGAACAATGTGAAAAATTAAAAATCTTTCACAACATAAAAAAAATAAATTGCATTCTCTGATTGTCTGAAAAGAACTCAAAGTTCAGTCTTTCCTAGCTCTGGAAGACATTCCTAGAAATTATGTTCCCCAGTAGAAT
>VZSJ01000340.1:995231-1007794 GCA_013398405.1 Pheucticus melanocephalus | reverse complement strand
CTGTAAGCATTTACGGGGAAAGGGAGTGTGTGTGTGATTTAAGAAAATGCTTAATTAAAAGGGCACACATGGAATGATACAGATGGGAAATTTCAGGCATATTTCTATCTATTAAGCTTGTAGAGAAGATATGGAAACTTTGCTGTACTGGGCTGTAGAATGTTTTAGTGGCACACACAAATGCTTCAAAACCTGTTTGGTGTCCTATATGAAAGCTTCTAATGTTTTCTACACAATAAATTTTCTTGGTCTTCACTTAAATTGCAAACAGAAAATCATCCCCAGACCCCAAGAATTTTCATATTAGTTTTAATGAGTTAGTGTGGAATTTTGTACATCCCTGACTGCTTGGTTTTCATTGCCGTGAATATTCATGTAAAGACTGAGAGTAATTTGTTGTTTATTTCTGCAATCATGTTGAATGCTTTCTAAGAATTAAAATGTGATATACTTCTGCTGCTATAGTAATAACATAGAGCCTTTGGTACAGCATTAAGCTAATTTAACTTTTAGTGTCCCTAATGAAATGAAACACATAAGTGGCTATTCTCCTCTTTTGATGGTAACTGGAACTCCCCATAAGGGCAGGGTGCACAGGCATCCCATCTCATTTCACATGCTGCAGTTTAAGGACCTCCTACATGATTTCTGGCAAACAGAAACACTTAGATGCAAATAACAATACATCATGGCAGTGTCATACTGGAGTTTGGCTAACTAAACTCTGCAGGTGTGAAAATGATAACAGTCAGCATACAGGAAATAATTTTGTCACATAATTTACAATGGAATGTGGCATAGCTTCCTATCTTGTCTTTCTGTTCTTCTCTTTTTTTTCCTTAAGTACCTCATAAAGATGTAGGAAAATATTCAGTATATTTGATACGACTTCAAGAGGTTAAAAATGATGAAGGGGAAGACGTACAAACTTGCAGATTTACAGCTGGAAGTTCAGGAGAATAACCACTGAAATATCAAAGAGCATCAGAAATCCAGCTTTAGATAAAAAAATAAATATACAATTTTTGAACAAAAATTTTGTATTCCAACCTCAAAAGAAAAGATTTAGATAGTTACAAACATACTCTTCAGTTGGATGAGCTGCTAATTGTGGGATGAAATTTCCTAGTATATGAAAGTAGGGATCAGTGAAAAGCCAGGTGTGATAATCTTTAGAATATAGATTTTTGTAAGTCAGCTGTGTTCAAAAAGCTTAATTCCAATTATTTCTGCATTTTTCAGTTTATTTCATAGTTCAATCATTAAGAAGCTAAAAGTTCAACTCACTTGCTTTAAAATACGCACTTGAGAAGTTCTAGTACAGTCATTCTGTTTACCCTCTGGCTGATGCTCTGTTAATTTCTGCATGAATATTATATTAGTGTGAGGAGAGCTATTTCAACTTCCTTCTGGTTTTCAGCTATGGTTAAAAAACTATGGAAAATTAATGGATAAAGAGCCATCAAATAAAAGAAAAAATGACTCTATAGCCAAATGATTCTGGCATTCTCCTGAAAACACAGAAGGTGCTTGATCTTGTTCTTTCCTTTTATAACTTTTTCATTTTTTTAAATAGTGTAGTAAAAAACAAATAAGCAGTCTTTAGATCAGAGGGTAGAATTCCCATTTCCATAGCCAAGTGAGTTATACTATCTCCAACTTCATGAATTTCACATTTTGTGCTGATTAGTAGCCTAATTTGAACTAAAAGCATTCTAATCCTTATTAATTTATTTTCTGCCTATGTTAATTTTGCACTTAAATTAATCAGTCAGTAAATAATATTTTAGGAAACAGTTTTTTGCAGGACTATTTATGCACATATGCTAAGTAGAAAAAATGTAACAATCTAGAAAGCAGTTTCCTGTTTCTTTGGTCTGGAATCACATTTATGCTTGCTGTCCACCTAGGCCTGCAACTCACATCTGCATGGCCACTTAACACTAAAAAAAAAAGGTAAATTCGACATTATCTTTCTGAGTCAACCAGCAGAAAAATGGCAAGAATGACTGATGAAAGGAATACTTGGGTTCAAATTTCTGCAAGAATAGAAGAATATAGATTTCAAATTGTGCTGGGTCTGTCTTGGATGGAGTTAATTTTCCTCATAATAACGTGAATGACATTATGTTTTAGATTTGTGACTGAAGTTGTTATGATAACACACCAATGTTTTGTTATTATAATTAAATTATTAATATGTGGGACAGTGCCATCAGTTTCTCACACTGCCCCCCTCCAGATGGGTATTCCATGCCATATAACATCATTAGCAAAAAAACAGGGTGGAAAGTGTTTGTCTTCCAAGTTAACTGTTGCTCAGAGACTGGTTAGGTATCAGTCTGCTTGTGGGAGGCAGTGATTAATTACATTTGCATAATTTCTTTCTTTCCCCCCCCTTTTCTTTCACTTCTTGAATTGACTTTATCTCAACTTATGAGTTTTCTCATTGTTACTCTTCTTATCGTCTCCTTCATCCCACTGTGGGTAGGGGAATGAGCAAGTGTCTGTGTGAGTGCCACAACTCAAACTCCTTTCCTTGCTCCACAGCACAAGAGCTCCTGATAAGAGCCAAGAGAATGTACCTAGGAGATGATATTGGGAAAAGAGAGAAGAGAAAAAAGGCCAGCAATAACCTTATCATGGAATAGTCTTGTTGCTTCCACTGATGTTCTTGCTGCAGAATCCTATCACATTAGAGAGAAGAATTGGATTTTGGAAATAACTCTCACAAGCAACTATTGTTTAGCTGTAGGGGGATACAGTATGGGTAAATGAAGATGGTATAGAATGTAATCTTATCCCCCTAAAGAGTTTCAGCTGAACCAATTACTAAAGATTAGGAGCAGGCCTGATGTTAACAGGCCACATCTGTAGCCAATAAGAAGAGTGTTATAAAAGAGTCGATTGGTTGGTTTAGGGAACTGGAGTCAGTTGGCTACTGTGAGGACAGGGAAGTGTCAGTGCCTAGAGGAGCTGCCTACAAAAACCATCAAGGAGGGATGAAACTCTAGCAATATGGAACCCTTGCAATGTAATGACAGTAGAACTCTTGCACTCTAATGACAACGTTTAGTGTCACAGCTTGTAAAATGCTACTTCTGAAGTCCTGAAATGCTCCCAGAAATGTAAATCAGACTTGAAAATGTCCTATCCAGCAATCTTAATTACACTAATTTCCACTGCTTCTGTTATATATATATGGGGTTTTTTTCTGCCTAATTTGCCATAGTTTCATTAATTTCTACTGAGGCTGCTAGAATGCAACAGCTGGTGACATTTGTGTCTGAGTCCATATCCTTGTATTTTTATCAGCTAGAGTAGTATTGAGAGTAGCCTAATGATTCATTTCTCAGTCATATGTATCTAGTACACAAAGTCCAGGATCCAAAGATTAGCCTGAACCAGCTCATGTCTCCATCTGTAAACTGTTCCTCGTCTATGAACTGGAAAGCAAAGAAGTTCATGCTGTATTAAGACACTCTGTTCACTCAGATATCTTGTGATCTTATTCCTGTAGTCTTCATTATGTTTTGTTGGACTGAAAGCAAGGGAATGTGATATAAATATATAAAAAATTCAAAATCTCTGATTCATACCTGTATTTTTTATTCATTTCTCCATTAGTCTTAATCAAACTAGTCTTGAGGATCACCACATGACCGTTTCAGTTTTTACTTTGTGTTTTCATTGTGTATAAATCAATGTTAAGGAAAAAAATGTAATTCCTAACCTGAAATAAAATGCTCTCAGTATTGACTTAACAAAAACTTTTTTATCAATTGCAAAATCATAGCAAAACAAGTTCAGTTGACTTATTTCCATGTTATTTAGATATAGTGAACCAATTTCTTTTTGTCTTGTATTCATAAGTCTGAAACAGTAGTAACAATAGTAGACAATAGAATTAAATTGATATTGTCTGAACTTTACATACACAGCAACTGACCATATGACACAGCTTCGTTTCAGCCACATACATAAGAATGTTTAACATTCTTCTTCCCAAACAAAATAAACATTTGGAAGCAAGATGAATCATTTTTGTAAGGAAACCGATTATAAGACAGCAAAAAACCTCTGAAATGCCTCCTGAATTTAATAAAAGGCATGCATTGATTTTCTGAAGAAGACCACATTTTTAAAAGGAAATACTTTTAAAAAAGCCACCATGATTAAGTTACTATTATTAAATTTCTGGTTCCACCAAGGGTCACTTCATTAACACAGCTATATTCTATATTCTTCTCATAACCAAAAGCTCTCCCCTACATGTAACTAAGTCTGCAGAGCACTTACAGTCGATCCATAAAGTAAAGCTGTGGAGGGTTGCCTAAGAAGTGAGGTGTGGGATTCACCTTCCTAATGTGTTTCTGGAATGTTCTAAAAGCACCTCATGGTAAACCTAATAAATGGGTATCTACAGTGGGATTAAATTATCCAACATGCATCTGGTGAAATTTCAGATAGTACAGGATATCAAAGTTATCTTCAAAGAACTAGCTGAGAGCCTCAGAGATGCACTCAACATTCTAAACAGCACATAGAAGGTCACTCATGATGAGCTCAGATATTTTAAGTTTCACTTCACGCTTATGCTTTTACAGCCAAGTCTCAGCCTTCATACCTATTTTAAAGTGAGCTGATGTACAAGGTACGGCTGAGATGGAGGCAATTTTCTTCACTGCAGCCTGTATGGTGCAGTGTTTTGGATGTGTTAATCAAGCAGGGTCAATAACAACAATAGTGTTTTTGTTATTGCTGAATAACATCTGCAGTTTTCCCATTCTGCCTTCTCTACTGAGTAGGTGGGAGATGAACAAGAAATTGGGAGGGGACACAAAATCTTTCAAATGAATTAAAACAAATGTTCACCTTAAAACTGTGTTTTCCAAAATAAACAGTTAGGTTAGTACACTGGATTTTCCAATTATTTGTTACAGTAATATCATTTAAAAAATAACTGTTTGTAACATCATTATTAATTTATTCCCTGAATCTCATAATTTATTCCTTATAAAGCCAAATAAACTGCTACTACCTGTTCCATAAAGTAAAGCAAATATTAGACTCTAGAACAAAAAAAGCCAACCTAGACAAATGATTGTCTTCCTGTAGGGAGAGACAGCCAGGAACAAATTGCCATTGTTCAATCACAGCAGAAAGAACATGCAGAAATTTGGCTAGCTGTGTTTAAATGTTGCCTCATGAAATGCTATGAAATAGATTTTCTTGCTGAAAAGTATGTGTCTTAGCAACTGAGCTCAGCTTACTAAAATGTTGTATTTTGATTCCTTACTGAATGAAAGACAAAAGGTCACTGTGGCCTTTACAGGAATGCATTTCACACTTTCAAACCAACAACCTATAATTCAGCCAGGAAGTCTCTCATCAATTAAGCCAAGCTGGCTTTCAGGGTCTGTCACTGTTGTTAAAAACAAACAAAAAAACAAATGAAACCTTTACAATAAATCTTGACAAAATTAAAACCTGTATATAGTGAACTGTCTTGTTCATAACCTCGTAGAGCACATGTAAAATGATTCAAATTTTATTTAAAACAGAATAGACAAACAAAATTATGAACTGTAACTAACAAGAGGTATGGTAGGGACTCAATACAAAGGCAAAAAGCCATAAAATTTCAGCAAAGAATTTGGACATCATTCGAGAAAGACATGAAGGCTTCCATTCTTATCCCAATGGTGAATAGAAAATAATGAAAGAGTTTGAAGAAACCTGAAAAAAAGGAAGAGGAAATAGTGGACAGTGTTATTTTTAACAACAAGGGGAAGGAACAGAGAATATGTAAGCACAATAAAGTGCACACAATAAAGTGCACACAATAGTATGTTTCAGGAAAGGAAGTCTTGATAATCATACTGGTGAAATGGCTAAAATAGCAGTGATGTGTCTGGGCTATTCTGTATCCTTTCTCCTACAGCTGAAAGACAAACATAGAGGAAACCAACTTGTTGCTGGACCTACTAGAAAGGAATACAGGTTCTCAAAGTGTATATGCACAGAATGTGACTGTTTCCAAAACTATAATGCTGGATGGGATCAAGTGCTGTGAAAACGAGACTTCCAGTAATTGGAAGAAGATATCAACCTTTTCCTGAGCAGGTGGTCTTTAGCAGAGTCCCATCACATTGGATTCCACATTAGTCTGTGTATTAATGTTGAGCTAAGAACTTTTGCCTGGTTTATCATTCCATATCTTGGTAAAGTTTCATGCATTCTCACTGTTTTGTCAAATAAAGGGCTTGTTTCTCTGATGCCTCTCTGCCTGTCCTTTGTAAAGATTCTATGTCCATCCCTCTAATCCCAGTGAGTTTATAGCACTGCAACTATTCCCAGAAATCTAGTTCCTAATTCCATGCTCCCTATATGTTATGCACGAGGACATGCCAGAACCCAGGAAATTCCTCTAGCTGCCCTGGAGGACTCGAGACCCTGCTCAGGGGGGGCTCAGAGACCTTGGCACAGAGCCCTCTGCCTTTGATTTAGCCCTTAGAAAAAACAATTACCTTATATGAAGAATTACAAGCCACAAAGGTTTAAGTAGAAAGTTTTTAGTGGAATTTAACACAAGGTGAAAAATAGATTTTTTGAGGCTTTTAGAATGGGGCCTCAGGAGGCAAAATAGAAGAATCTGGGTATGTCCAGCCTTTCTCCTTCTTCTTCTTGGCCTCCATCTTCTGCTGTGATGTTGGCACTTTTAGATTGGTTTAGAGAAGAAGTTCGCTGTCTAACATAGGTGATAAGTATTGGAAAGTAATTGTAGATATTGTACATGTTGGTTTTAGTATAAAAAGATAACACTGCCTCTGAGGCAGGGAGAGTGCCTCTGAGTGTCTTGCTGAGTGGACCTTGGCTGGACAAAAGAAAAAGAATTATATATAAGATAAAATAAACAACCTAAGACTGAGAACTGAAGAGCTCTGACTCCTTCTTTGAGTGCCAGGCTAAGAGACTTTCTAATGTATCTTGAAGTCACTCTGACCAGCTAAAGTCCCGAGAAGGACACAGGCATTTCAGAGAGGAATGCAGTGGTGATGAGTTCCCAGAAAATGTGTGGGAGCCTCTGCCATCATGCTGCCCTCTCATCACTAACTTATTTATGCAGATACACTCGGCTGGCTCCTTTCAGCCTTTTTTTGTTCAACACAAAGTTATTCTTCTCCACATTACCCTGTGACCCTTTGTTTGCCAATACTGTCCACCACTTTCTCCCTACTGTATGGATTGTCATGTTATGCATGTATCCTTCCTACTTGAAAGCTGTCCTCCCTGTGTGAGTGGGCCTGTTGGCAAAACTGCTTTGTTCCTTCTTGGCCAGGTGGATCCTGCCTCTTCCCAGCAGTCCTCATAGGATCCCCAAGTATAGAGTGTTGTATGATCACTGCAATATGAAATCTTCTTGCAAATCTAATATTGAGATACAAATCAGTAAGTCTAACAAAATAGTCTTAGAATGTCTTATTTACCTCTGAGCTTTCACTAGAACTCAGAGTACAGGTTTGTTTATGGATTTTATTAAAAAGGATTTGATAGCAAAACACCAGAGGAAACATCTAGGTGTTGTGCTTTACTATTACTGTATTGAGTTAATTGAAGATACAATAGCACTGAAGTCAAAATTAGTTCGTATTAAAGACCTAATCAACAAATAAATAAATTCAAGCCATGAAATTATCAAATTAATGCTGAAAATAATCAAATAAAAGTCTGAGCTCTACATTAATATGAACTATTTTCTGCCTATCCTTTAAAAAAATTAAAGAAGGAACAAATGTTTTTGCAGGCTTTTCTCTCATAGTAACCTATCTCTCATTTTAGTCAAAGCAGTAGATATCTGAAACTGGTTATAGATGTTCTTAAAATGTAAATGCCAATTATTTTCTTCAACATATACCATGAAAATTTGTTGTATAAAATAACTACTAAAAAGGACATTATGAGGAAATAAACAAATAGATTGCTAATCAAGAAAAAATATTTGGAAAAATGTCTCTAACCAGAACAGCATATCATGAAAGAATTTTGGACATTATTATATGAAAAACTAAAATATAGTTTTTCAGAAATTTCTCTGAAGAAAGAGCCAAAACACAGGCAGCATTTTTAATTATAAGATTCAAATATGTTGGCATAAAATCTTGAGTTCTCAATAAGTCAGTGATGAATGTGTCCAAGACTTTTAGCTTTATTTATCAGAAAATATATAACAAGTGCTAAATAATGCTATATATTCCCAGTCTAATCTGATAGGCAACAATTTAAACTGATAATCAGTTTAAATTGAAGTATCCATATTCTTCTGTTTACACGTATGAATACAATTTTATCTCCAGTTAAATTTCTTTTAACTGGAGATAAAATTGGATTCATAAGTGTAAACAGAAGAACATGGATATTTCATTGAGTACCGTATCTTAGTTTCATAAATTCTCCTCTATCAGGGATATCGCATCAGAAAAATCAGTGGAATATTTGAATTCTGTGTAAACACAGAATCATCATTGGTAGTGAAATTGATAGTAAAAAAATGCAGGGCTGCTCCAAATCCAATTAATTAAAGGGAAATTAAGGAACAATAACCTAGAATAACAAAGCCTACTTCATCCATATGATTTCTACTTTAGTCTATAATTGTAAAATCTATTTCAGAGTATTTGGCCTATATGCCTAAACTGATTTTAGGGACAAGCATCTCCTATTAAGAAAACCTGAAAAAAAACTAACCAAACAAAAAAGGCAGCACATGAATTTCTATTTCAACATTTCTCATTAACATTCTGTTCGCATTTAAATTCAGCTGAGTATAGAACATTATTTAGTTCTGGTAGTCAATGGTCATGAAATTCATTCTCTGACCCCAAAATGTTTGTTCCTGGAAGAACTTCAATTGACTTTTCTGTTAAATATCACTGAATGGATGCCTGTCTAAACCAAATATTAGAAGTTATCATAGGAATGCCTCCTAACTGGCTCTTCCATTACCTCAGAACTAGGAAAAAAACTGAGGATGGAAATAATCCCACAGTATTGAAGTACATGAACAGTAGCATGACTATCAATCAGGATCCAGGATTTTCCTGCTTCCCTGTCAGCAGTGGTTCATCAATGAATTACAGAAAAATATTTTTCTTTCCCCATGTACAGTGTTTCAGCTTCACCAGGAAGGATACAAAACAGGACCATTATACATAAGTGTTTTATTTGCATGTCTTACAATTTGTCTGAGGTGACCCTGTGCACTCTGATTCCTTTAATTTAAGGCAGGTCTAAACCCCAATTCCAAATTCTTTAACAAGTTCTTTCACAGACAAAAATTTTCTTTTTTTTTTCTGTTACTCCATTACAAGCCTAGTTCAGAATACTTGGAAACTTCAGAGAATTTAGAGACATTTCTGGATGCTGAATAACCTGACATTGTTCAAATATTTGGAGTAACAGAATTTCCCAATTACTATCTTTAGAGAACAGACGACTGATAAATGGGAAACACTAAATCTTCCCAGATATGTGTTATGGGATCAAGCATCATGTATGATTCTCCACACTTCAATAAAATGATTCCCTCTTCCCATTAAAACCCAGATGTTTAGTATCTGAACATCATAGTACCTAGGTCATTCATATTCAGATGCCTAATCCTATCTATCCAGTCACATCTGACATGCAATATGTATCTGACATTAAGTACAGGTCCAAAAAAGAAGATACAGAACCTGCAAGAGACTTATATTCTCCTAAGATGCCAGCTGGAACCAAAGTTTGAAAAAAAGGCACTAAACATTTATGTTTAGAGGTTTTATCCAGTCCAGAGGAGGTAATTCAGCCTAAAAGTTATAAAAAAAAAGGTTCTCTGTGTGTAAGTACCTTTGTGTGAGAAAGTTTAGCTAAATTTTTGGTTCACCCTGAATCAGAAGTAGACATTTCTATTTGATCTCTAAAATCCATTCTTTGTACTGATAAAATCAGTAACTAGGAGGCTGAGACCCAGCTCATGAGTGGAAACCTAAATTGGGAATTTTCATATGGAACATCAATGAAATGCACATTGCACAGAGCCATTCCAGATACTTTTTAATGCTCTGAGACAGCTACACAGGGCTAATAGATTTGGCATAGATTCTACAGAAATCTTCTCTCAGGAGGGATGTGCTGATTAATCTCAAAAGTTATTAGGTGCTTTTACATGAACAATTACATTCAGCCCACAGATATGCACATCTGAAATTGTTACCACAGTCATAGCCAGACACTCCTACAGAATGATGTATCTGCCTAATTTCAGAGGCCAACTCCTGGATGAGATTAATTAAGACCTGTAACTGCATATTAACACTCATATGCAGATATTTACATTTTCTTAGATAAATCCTTTCCAAGGTTAGGAAGTCTTGAAAGAATCACCAAAGGAGTCTCTGAAAATTCAGTACTTCCAGAATTAGCAACGTTTGCAAATTCAAAAGTTAATTATGTATCAAAGTCAAACCTAAGCACTTTAATTTGCACTGAAATTAAACGTTCAACATACTTTTAACTATAGAATCAACTCTATATGACCAGAAATTTGCAAATTATCTGTGATCTTAATTGCAAATTATCTGTGGCTTTAATTTTGCTTAACAATTTTCTTTTTTGTGTGAAAATCAAAGGAAGTTGCAATTTCACTTAAGATCATGGTTATTCAGGTAGTCAGACTGCCCAGCTAATCAACCCTTACAAATAGCTAATCCTGATGCAGGTAGGAGGATAATGACTTTAGTGACTTGCCAAGAAAATCATCAGATATAACTTCATCACCAGTTCATTGTTCAGCTCCACGAAGTGAAAATCTTCTAGATTTTTCTTTAATGGAGATAAATGATGCTTTAGAAACCTCTGGATATATTTTACTCTGTCAGTTACTACACAAAAGCTTTGACTTTAATTGAAACTAAAGATTGATTACTTATGTCCTATTCTGTACCTTCATGATATAAATTTTAGTGCACGTCAATGTTAGCAAAGATTACAGTGCTACCATATTCTTGGCAAATGCAAACAAAAGTTATGTGTTTATTTTGAAATTATATATATTAAGATACAATAATTGTATATAATAAAAGCAATTGTATATAAATATACACTGATGTATTATATATTACATACATATTATATACATATTTAAAAATTCTTTATATTGAAAAATTTGGGAGATTTTTTTTGTGAAGTGAGTTCAAAATCTGTGGCAAAATCTGAACTGCAATAATTTCCAATTCTTAAGAGCTTTTGATACCTGTTGCTGGGAGCTGCTGTTTGCTGCTTTGTGGCTTTTTGTTCAGAAGTAAACATCTGGTTATGAAGTTTAGTAGTTTAGTGTCACTTTTATGTGGAAGTAGATGTTTTCGTAGAAAGCTGAAAAGATAATATGGTAAGAAACTTGCAAAGATGCGTAAGAGAAAAAATCCTCTGAAATTATACATATATATACATATACACAAAGAAAAGCAAGCATATATTAAAATAGAAACAATATTAAACTTGGAAAATTTAGCAGGATACAGGATAATTACCCTTGTATCAAGATTTATTTGCCAAAAGAAGAACATAGGTCTTTCAGTATCAGTAGATACAAGACACAACCAATCATAGAAGCTGACTAAATGGCACTGTGTGCCTGAGCAGCAATGACTGAAAAGAATTCAGGACTGATGAGAAAGAAGACCTGTAAAGGCATAATTTAAAAAAATATCCTGCTGACTATAATATTACCAAGTAAATCTTCTATAGTACTTTTGATTATTCAGGAGTGAAATGTTTAACAGAAATATAAAATTTGCAAAATCAGAAATATAATCAAAACAGAAAGCTATGAAAGTACTGCAGTTTGTACTTTTATGTATTCAGATTTCAAAACATGAGTTTTTTCATTTATAAAATATTTACAAGGCATGCAATGTCCTATTCAATTGTCACTGATGTAAAGATCATTTTGTATACCTGACTGGAGGGAAAAAATTGTTAAACAGAAATAACAAAACATAATTGCAAAGATTGTTATCTTACAGAATTTGAAAGCATAGTTTAGTGACATCTTTAGGTAGACAAACAGTCTCTTATATTTTCATTTCAATCTGTAGGAAGAAAACAAATCTCATCAGTTTGTGATAAGTTCAGAAATGAAATAAAATCTCCTACTTTGCAATGTCATTTCTATTTCTCAGAAAGCCCACTTATTTCTCCTATTTTTTAAAGAAAATCACTTTTTTTTCATTGTCTTGCTGTCGGTTTTGGCAGTTTTCAAATCCTAACTTAAACTCCTTCAGATTCTGATGAAGGCATGCAGTTCTTTTTTTCAGATATTATTGACAATAAAACAAAATGTTATCCAGTTCCAAATGATGCCTACAAAGGAGAAAAACAGCAGCATTCCTTTCTATGAAAAAAATAAAATACTTCTGTAAGTAGGTGTCTTATAAAGACAAGTAATACATTTCAAGTTTAAGAAAGACATTTTAGGGAATGGAAGAATTAGCATACACTGGATGAAGCTATGAACTAAAATC
>VZSJ01000340.1:964242-995221 GCA_013398405.1 Pheucticus melanocephalus | reverse complement strand
TTTGAAGAAGTTATAACAATTTAAAATAAAGAATGCAGCTAATCAGTGCAGACAAAGCTCTGCTAGATTAGTATGGCCAGACAACTAGACTATCTTGAAGCTACTGTGAAATGCATCATGAAGCAAGCTGGTACAAGTAAAAATCTTGGTAGCAGGTAATGAGAGAGCTGTGGTTCCCATGGGATCCTATCCAGTCCCCCACCAACAGTGCATGTAAAAATCACTTTAAACACTACCAAGATAATGCTAAGCAGCCCAGCAAACTAATACAGATACAAGGAAAGTCAGTGTCTGAGGAATATTTGGACTAATGATTCAAATTGAGTTATACCCACTATTAAAAATAATAATGATTAAAAATCTCTTTAATAAAGATCTATGATTCAATTTCAGATGAGCAGAGCTGTTTATTCCTTAAGATAATGCAATTAATTGTTTCCTACCATGAAAAATTGCTAAGGCAAATACACTGCTGCTTTCTTCTGTTACACTGTGTGACACTTTGTTTTTGGGCTTCTGTTTGCGGATTATCTATTAGAGATCTGATAAGGGTGTGTAAGAAAATTTTGATTGAATATGCCATATGGCACTGTATAAATGTGTAACTGGGCTTTTACATGCATCTCACGAGAAAATAAAAAAGTTATTTTTCCCACACCAAAGGATTAATAATCATTGGTGGAAGAAATTGGATGCAAATTACTGGTACCTCTGTGATGAGTTTTCAGAGGTACAGTGACAGCCATGTCTTTCCTAATAACAGCAAATCACAATGTTAATTATTAAAAAACTCTGAAAATGAATTAATTTAACTGACTTAACCCTTTTATAATTTTTTTTCTTCTTATGCTGCCTTAACATGATTTGGCTTAATGCATTTTCAAAATAGCTAAATCATATTAAGTTTATTTTGAAACTAAATGAGACTGCCTACCTAAAGATCTTATGTAGCTTAATTATCTTATATAATTATCATAGTTTCTGTATAGACAGTCTCTTACTTTCAAAATTAAATTTTGGCTGTTACTGTTGCTGTTGGTTTGATTTTTTTACTTTTTAAGTAAGACAAGTCGTCAAGTTCATCTGTAAAAGTGGTTAAAATCACTGAGATTTTAAAGATAAAAAGCTTGCAAAATATGGGCTCATACTTACCTTGGAGTTACAGGTCCTTGAAAGAAATGCTTGTCTTGTTGATGTCAGAATTGTGACATTCACTTCAAAAGGATATGAAATTTTCTCTTGTATTTAGAAATTATTTATTTAGGTTTCACTTTTGAAAAACATGATTAACTTATAATTTCATTTCTATAAAATTCTTCATTTACTTTCAGAATTAGAAATCTTACAAAACATCACCACCATCAACAGCACACATTAAAAAACTTTTAGTTTGTATGTTTCAACAATTAAAAAATTAGGATAAGACACATGAAAGCAGCCCACTGTAAATAGTTTTCAATAATGGTATCGTATGTTTCCTTTTTTCAAGAAAAGTAAAAATATTTTTATTTATATTCTCCGTAGTTGACTTATGGACAGATTAGAACATATAATGTAAGCAATTCAGACACCTAACTTCATAAAGTATTAATTTCTTCAACTTTTTATTACAGTAGTTTCAGTACTGTGTGTGACAGCTTTTATTGTGTGCTCAAATTACTCTGTTAATCTTGAACAATTGTTCTTCCTTTTTTCCCATTCTCAGTTTCTGAGCCACAGTAAAAGAAAAAAGAAAAATTGACCACAGATTTTAGGAGATCAGACTTGCACTTTTAAAGTACTACACCTATTTACATCAACTGATTTATCAAAGGATGTCATCAAACTCTGGTAGCCAAGGCTTCTTTATGTTTAATAGTACGATATTTTTTGTTGAGTGCACACACATTGTCTAGAAAGAATTCTATCCCAGTCACAACACCTTTACAATTCCTCAGGTTCCCTCACAATTTACTGCATTTAATAATTCCTTAGTAAGATGTCATACAGGAGAGTATTCCTGAGCAACTACTATTTCTGCTCTTTTTCTCTCATCCATTCCCCAGTTTCTCCCAATCACTTCCAGTCTAGCAGTGAATCTTTAACTGGCAACTCTACCTTAACTTCATTTTTTCAATATTTTTATAATTAGGGGCAAAAATCTCATTGAAACATAATTCTTCATAATGACTTTTTACATCAGGGACTGATATATAATACCAGCATATAATGGATAACTACAGTTATCAAAACATTTTTTCTGTTAAAGCACAATATTCCAAACAGTTCAAATGTACACCTAAAGAACTCGAGTGAACTTGAAGATTTCAGTTTTGAAAAACTGCACTGAATAAAGCAAATATTATCAGGGAGCCACACTTCATGCAGTAATGTGTTATTAGATATTTTCTAGACTGGTTATTCCCAACTCTACTTTGTGTAAAAAAGGAGCATAATTACTCACCGAGTGTTTCTTAGCCCCAGCTATTTCATCCTTTATTGAATGCTATCAGTGTTAGTTGCCCGAGTACTGTAAATTTCTCTCTTTGCTTTCTTTAAAAAAGTAATATTTTTTGTTCATTATTAGTTCTACATGATATGCTCATTTTCCCTAAACATATCCTAACTTACGATACAGTGCATCATTTTATGTAGAAGGAACTCTTAACATGTACATATATTCCTTTAGATAAAGCACAGCTTACAAACCATATAAAACTAACAAGATTATGAGGAAATTTCAGGCTTTGTTTTACTTGCAACCATAACGTTAGAACAAAACCAAAGATTAATAAACAGCATGGCTTGTCATAGTTTTCTTTCTTTCAAGGTATAATTGACACAGAAAATGAGGGGGTGGCATCTATCCTTCCTTTCACACACTTCAGCTACACTTTCCCAGCTGTCTTACTTCCTATGTGCATCTGTCTGATACTGATACAATATTTTCAATAATAGATTCTATTGAACTTTTAAAAATACTTTAAGTACAAACACAAAAATTTAATATATGAATATATGCCCAGTAGATATACACAAAAAGATTAAAACAAGATAAACCAAAACAAAACCATCATTGGAGTTGCAGGCTTGAGACTTACAAGCTTGGGATTTTTTTAAATAAATTTTTCAGTGCAAGGTAAATTCAATTCCCCTTCATTATTATTTTGGAGTCTATAATTAAATAAACTGGGCTTTTCCATCCTGCCCTGGAAATGAGTACAGGAGACTACTGCAGACTCTTACTCACTTTGATTATTTGCTGTGTAGATGCGTAGTAAGAGGAGACTGCTGACACAGGATGGTTTTAGTAATAGAAGTTACAAATTATCTAGAACGGGCTTTCTTCATCTTCCCACTCATGTATTCCCACTCCCCTGAAATGTTTTTTGTGCTGTAACTATTTCCCTCCTGAAAATTTATCCCATGTATTGTCACTGTTTCTGATGGGATTGGCATTGCCCAGCTGAGGATCCACCTTGGAGCCAACAGGCATCGGTTCCATCAGACTTGGGGGAAGCTTCTGTCAGTTTCTCAAACTAGCAACTCCTGCATCAAAACATGCAAATATAATACACAGATGCAATCAGAATTATACATCCATATACATATGCATATACACATGTATTTATAACTTACACAATATCCTTATTTTTCATTTAATGTTACTGCAAAAAGACTTCTTTGCTAAGACCTCATTCTGTACCTCTGTCATTCTTAGGTTCATTGCACAAACAATGTCCTGACTCATGACTTCTATGCATTCTATGGCCAGCAGAAGGCCTCAGAAACTGGGAAATATTCCCAGTTTCTAAAAGATATGCCTATTTCTTAGTCATTTCTTTGGTGCCACATCTATTCATATCATTATGCAGGTACTTTTTAGGTCTAGGATCCATAATGTCTTTCTCACGAGCTGTGGTTCTTTTTAGATATAGATGAAGTACTAATTTATAGATATTTGTAACTGCAAAGGAATCTTCATTTATTTTACTTGCCTTGTGAGGTACAGCTACCTAATAATTTGGTATATTCTCAGTTTTTTCGTGGACTTTCAACACTCTATGTGCTCCAATTTCATTTTATGCAGCTTTCTTAAAATTGTAAGATTCATGCTTAGTCATAATACCATTAAAAAGTAATTAATTATTCTGTTCTCAGGGAAAATTCTTTACAAAATTGTTCTCCCTTCTTGCTTGCAATTTCAATTCCACACATAGCATCTTCAGATTTTATTCAATTCAATTACAAAACTCATTTAAGCTCCACATTTTACTTCAGCAAGGTTTTAGTAACTTTATGTTTTGTGCTAATATATCAGCAGAATTATAACATAAATTCTCCTAGTGTTTCTGCTATTTGAGAGACATTTATCTTTAATGCTGCCAGATTTTGTGTGTTTAGTTATCCAGATAATGAAAAATAAAAAATAATTTGAGCTGAATTTGAGAGCAAAGAACTTGATTGCACAATCTTTCATTGCAGACTATCACCTATAAAACCCATTTACATTTTTGCTTCATGAAAATATACAACTGATGTAAAAGCATAATTCTGTTTGTGAGTTCAAAATGCTGTATTACATATCCAGATTACAAAGTGATCGTGTTAAATCTTAGGCTTTGTTTAGACACTTTAGAGAAATTCATTTTATACATCTGAGTGAACACTATCTTTCCATGGTGAGAAGAAGTCCTGAAGAAGGACAGGGAAGAATGAATATGACTTTCATTGGTTATGGTGTATCCCCCTTTTGTCTCTGGCTGCCTTATAAACAGCAAAGCTTATAAGCACTTTACAGCAGGTCTGATGATGTGCTTCTTTTTTTCTTTTTCTTTCTTCTCTATCTACCAGCCTAACTACCAAATTTCTCTCTCCAGTTTAGAGAAGGATGTTGTGAAAGACTCTGTCAAAAGTTTTACAAAGTCTAGATAAATGACATCAGTATCCCTTCCCTTGTCCACTGCTGTGATCGCTCCGCTGTGGAAGGCCATTGGTTTGGTCAGGCAGGATTTGCCCCTAGTGAATGCATGCATATCTTATAAGAGGATCTGTTCCATGATCTTCCTAGGCACAGAGGAGAGGCTGAGAGGTCAGCAGTTTCCAGGGTCCTCCTTTCCACCCTTTTTAAAGGTGAGTACTACTAGGGTATTTTCCCTTTTCTATCTAACACCTGACTTAACTGTTTATGATGTAAGAGGGAAGAGACTTCGCTGATTTTGGGAATACCATAATGTGAGTGTAGTTCTCCCAGTGAACTCTTTTCAAAGAGTTTGAAAAATGCATATAAAATACATAACCTTCTTTAAAAAGGCAAACTTTAAAAGCTTTAACCAAACACTAAGAGTAACATCTTCTTGCATATCCTTTTTTCCCTATTTATGCTGTCCATACATTCATCAGATACAACCAGTTATCCAGTTACTTCTTATTTATTCTTTGTTTCTATAATCTGGACACTAGCTGCTTAGGACCAATGTGTCCAGTGCACACCAGATTAAGCACTAAAAGTTTTAAAAATATCTGGAAACTGTTCTGTGAGTGTATTCCACACAAGAAGCATTCACTACACTTTAGAAGGATGACAAATGTGCTAGGCCTAGGTGCAGTGCTTTCAATCAGTGTGACAGTGACAGCCCCTGGCTTCCTTCCAAGCCAAGTACAGCTTAGCTGTAGTATGTGGACTACCAGGTGGCCAAGACAGGAGAGCCTGGGGATCCCTTCTGCATATCATCCATCATACTGCTCCCCATGTCTCTTCACTCTTTTAACTTCTGCATGTCTCTGCACTCTTTTAACTCCTTTACCACCCAGATCAGACTGAGAAAAAGTACACGGGTCATTAGGACCTGTGTCTAACACTTTATTAGCAGCCCAACAGCTGATTAAAAGCTTCAGGATCAGTACCACATTTGAAATAGAAGTGTGGGTTTTTTAATGGTCATGCTTAATACCCTGCTCTTACTCATCTTATAATATTGAAGACCAAATGTAGCTAGTAACAATTTGATATTACATGTGTACATTTCCAAATCACACTTTAAAAAATTCTGTTTGTCTAACTTAGACAGAAGAAGACTACGAGGTGACCTTATTGCTGTCTACATCTGTTGTCATTTTAGTGCAAGAGTTCTACTGTCATTACATTGCAAGGGTTCCATATTGCTAGTTTCATATCTCCTTGATGTTACTTGTAGGCAGATCCTCTAGGCACTGACTCTTTCATTACCCTCGCAGTAGCCAGCCAACTCCAGTTCCCTCAACCAACCAACCCACTCTTTTATACCACTCTTCTTATTGGCTACAGCTGCAGCCTGTTAACATCAGGCCTGCTCCTAATCCTTAATAATTGGCTCAGCTGCAACTCTTTAGGGGGTAAGATTACTTTCTATATTACCTTCATTTACTTATGTTCTATCCCCGCCCCCCCCCCCCCCCCCCCCCAGCTTCCTGAGAAGTGGAGATGGAGTGGTGATCTCTTCTTCCTGGGATCCAGGGAAAGGATGTATGCAAAGAATGGTTCAAAGCTGCACAAGGGGATGTTTAGACCAGACAATGGGAATCATTTCTTTGCTGACAGAGCAGTAAAACTCTGGAACAGGCTTCCTAGAGAGATGGACGATGCCCTAATCTTGTCAGTGTTTAAGAGGAATTTGGATAATGCCCTTAATAACTTACCTTTTGGTCATCCCTGAAGTGTTCAGGAAGTTATACGAGAGTACCATTGAAGATCCTGAAGTGGTCAAGCTGGAGAAGGATTGTCCTTCTCGGACGTCCCAGCTAGCTATCCAGCACCGCTAGCAGTAGGGAGGCACTATCCCGATTTCCGTGGTTCGGGACAGCACCTAA
The DNA here is from genome assembly GCA_013398405.1 of Pheucticus melanocephalus. Classification (NCBI taxonomy): domain Eukaryota; kingdom Metazoa; phylum Chordata; class Aves; order Passeriformes; family Cardinalidae; genus Pheucticus; species Pheucticus melanocephalus. The sequence continues at coordinate 988,393 of VZSJ01000340.1, read as the reverse complement.
GGCAAACGCCCCGTGCTATGACAGCAGTGCTACCTTGTGGTAGGACATGGCTTGGCTTATGGCTACAGTCAGCAGAAAAACAGAGCGCTCTCCAGCTGTGGTGAATCTGGATTTATTGCGTCCCAGGGGAACCAACAACCAAAGAGAGAGAGAAGGGGAGGCTGCAACAGCTTATAAGGAGGGAGGGAAACAGGGGAGGAGTCAGTCCTTGGATGAATAGAGTTTCAGAGGGGAGTGGGATACAAAAGATTGACTTAGGGAGAACATCAGCGAGGATAACTCGAGGGTGGGGCCCTGGGCCCTGAACCAATCACTTGATGCTCTAGCTGGAAGTTTGTAGAGAGTTCTAGAGAGAAGGGTGGGAGCGCGAAGTGACGGCCAGGGCACCGGGGAGGGATTTGAGAAAGGGTACATTAATCTCCAAGGCAACTGGGGAGGAGCTGGGATAACTGGCAGCACAAAGGAGGGAGGGGAGAACCAGGGCAGAACCATTACATGATAGAGGGAACAGAACAGTCCAACTTGTGCAGACACAATGCAACAAGATCCCTTCCAACTTCAACTATACTGTTCTGTTTTATTCCATTCTGTTCTATTCTAATCATGCTGAAGAACATTTATAATATAGAAAAAACATTAATATAGGCAACATTTTAAGTAAAAAAACTTTATTGAAGAAATCAAATAAATTAACCACTTAATGTTAAAAATATTTGTGAAATTATTTGTTCATGTAAATGTTAGTGTTACTTGTAAATGCAGACAATTTTAACATTTTCTAACATTTCTGTAAGTGAAGAGAAATTAATAAATTACTTAATGTATAAACCTAGTATAATCACAATACTGTTTTAGCTAATAATTCAAAACTATTAAAATAAGCAATAATATGTAATCAATAATTCAAAACACTCAGCTTATTTTTAATGTCTTCACATATGCCATAGAAGAATGCATGGATTTCTTCCATGTAAAAGAGTGTTTGTGGGGTTTTTTCTTCTCTTTATTTTTGAAAAATAAAATTTAAAATCAAAAGCATGCTGACAAGCTTAAATTTTTCACAATTACTTGATATAAGTGTGCAAATTCCAAAAAGTACAGATCCAGGCTTTTTTCAGCGTTTTCCAGTGGCAAGACCAGAGGCAGTGTGCACAAACTGACACCCAGGAGGTCCCTCTGAATATCAGAAGACACTTTTTCACTGTGGATGATCAAGCATACTGACACAGGTTATGCGGAGAGGTTGTGGAATCTTCCTTCTCAGAGATATTCAAAAGCCACTAGACATGGTCCTGAGCATTTGGCTTCATGTTACCTTGCTTGAGCAGGGAAGTTAGCGGAAATGACCTCCAGATGTAATCAGAAGGGGACCTCATTGTTTTGGTTTGGTTCTCTAAAAGCATGTAAGTTTTTGTGTGTTTTTTCAGAAGAAAATAAAAATATTTAAGTGGATTTTACTGTCAATCTTCTTTATTTTAACTTTCTCTTTTTCACATATGCAGGAGTTAAAAGAGAAAGTTTCTCAAACATTACAGCCATTTATGACTAGCTGCTCTTCAAATTGCAGTAAAGATTATGTTTCTTTACTTTTGACATAGGAGAATTTGGAAGAGCTTCTTTGCCTGATTTTCCAAGGCAGAGCTGTATCATTATGAGTACAGAATATGAAGTCTGGATATGAAGTCTGAATTAAATGTCAACATTGAGGCCTCTAATGTGGCTTAGACAGTATTGTAGCAATTCTTGCCTCTGGGATATAATTTATGCTTTGTAAATGTATGTATGCAAAAAAAATCAGTTTCCATTTTCCAAGATGAGTGTTAGCTGTTTCCACTTACAACATTTAATTTTGTATTTCCAAAGAACGACAGGGAGTATTAGGTAGATGCTAGAAGGCTTAAATTAAGTATAGTACATAGAAACTTATATTTTCACTCAAAGTATTACAGCACATAAAAACTCCCACAAAATAGAGCATTTATATTTGACACTGACATTTGCTAATGTTCTTTCAAAATGTTATTGTATTAATAAAAAATAAATGTGGTTATAAATTTTAGTTGAACAAGGTATGTGTGTATACTTACAAAATTATGAAATACAGAGATCTGAGGGAAAAGTAATTTATGTTGTACAGACTTTAGATACTGATAATATTGAAAGTTTAAAAATTTATAGTATGTACATAGCTCAAAACTTTTTTGTGAGACTTTCCTCACTTATTGTTATTAGAGGGTGATGAGGCACTTGAACAGATTGCCCAGAGAAGTTGTGACTGCTCCATCCCAGAGATTGTTCAAGGCCAGGTTGGATGGGGCTTTAAGCAACCTGGTCTAGTGGAAGCTGTCCTTGTCAATGGCAGGGGTTTGGACCTTGATGAACTTTAAGGTCCCTTCCAACCCAAGCCTGTCTATGACTCTACTCTTAAGATTAGAATTTTCAAAGTGTTTATCTTTGGACTAATTCTACCTTTTCTAGAATAAGTATTGAATCCCTGACTTTGATGAATAAAATATAGAATATAGAATTCCATGTGAAGCCATAGGACTTGAAGACATCTTAGACAGAGCTTGGACCTGGTTCTACAGTGGGGTTTTTAACAGGTCTGGACAAAAAAATAGTGATCTTCATTAACTAAGGACATGATACATTGCTGGGTGGTATTGTTCTCTTCTGGCATCTATCTTACCATAAATTCATCTGTGACAGTTTTCAGGAAAGGCTCCAATGGAGTCATGTCAAATAAAATTATTTTTGGGCTCTGTTTCTATACTTTTCCAGCCAATGAAAAATAGCTGAATTGCAATCTTTCAATCCATCCCATTGTTCTGTATAAAAATAACACAACACTGAAATGTGCTTTTAGACTGATTTGAATTACCTTAAAATGGTTTTGAATTTGGGTGTTTTTTATTGGGATATTAATCCGTCCCCAAAAACTGAGTGGAGCTATTTGAAAGAAAAAAAATGTTGCAAGGCCTACAGTTTCAGTCAAAATAATATGGCTCAAATTTTAACAGCTAAAATAGTCTAATAACTTGTATATTTCACTTTTATTATACAGTTTTGTGATTTCATATTTATTACTTAGAGTTTAATTATTTTGAATTGCTAGTCAAAATTATGTAGGCTTTAAATGAAGTATTCACATCTCTTTGGGTAGTGGAGCAATTTAGGATTTTCACTGTTTTGATTTTGGGTAGTGAAGTAACTTAGGGTTTTTTTCTGTTTTGGTTTCTTTTTGAATGAATGAGTAAATTAAAGTCTACAGGATAGCTTTTCTATTACAGCACTGTTTTTGGAATGTTTTTCTGAATCACACTTATCAATGCATCAGCTATTAGAAAGCTTGTACCATGATCGCAGTAGTTTATTGTCTTCAATTTTTAATTTTCAAAGCAATTTGTAATCTCTCTATTTTGAGATATTTCTCCTTGCTTGCTTGCTTATTTCTTTTCTTTGCTTGTTAATTTGCTTGCTTGTACTGGAAACCCAGATCCGAACTCAGCACTCCATCTGTGGCATCCATGCTGAGTAGGAGGAAAGGCTTACTTCCCTTGGCTGTCTGCTGGAAACTGCCTAGTGCAGACCAGAGTGCTCTTGATCCAGTTTAACCAACAATTATTAAGTGACCTTTAACTACTTGTTCAAGGTTTTAGCTCTTTGGAGACACTTTTTATTCTGCTAATTTTGCCATCTGATCTTTACCTATAAAGGTTACCCTGCAACCTTTCTATTTGAGCTATGTATGTAGCCAACACTAATGAAAGAGTTGTCCCAGATGTCCAGTTCATTGTCATGGAAGGAAATAAAATATACAAAACATACTGTACCATGGCAGGAACAAAAAGTTTCTTATTTAGAACAAAGAGGAAGGGGCAGGACAAAAGTCCAGTTCTGCCAAAATTAAGATAGTTCATTAGTTTTGTTAATTCATTTACTAACAAAATACTTAAGAGAAAATATATTGATTGGTAAAAAACAATCCAGAAAGTTCAGTTAGAGAGAAAGAACCAAACCACCCTGATCAGTAGTTTCCTCATTAGTACGACCAAAAATAGCTTTGCTGTCAAGAACAGAACAGTACACCCTATTTATATTGAATTTGGGTAGTTTGAACAACCCACATTCTAAAACACGGATGTTGATTCCTCTTGATTCACACATCATTCTAACTTTTCAAAATGTGATGAGCAGCCCCCAGAAGTCCTCAACATAGCTGCTGCTGCAACACTTCAGGTTATTCTATAATCACCTGGAGGCAAGATTTAGAAAATGCCCTAAATTTCATCACACTGTGTTTATTCAGTCAGCTTTCCTTCACAAGCCTGAAATTATTTTCTGTGAAGGCATCAGGATAGCACAATAGTAAATTCAGTTCGTTAATTTCAGGATGACAGCTGAAAGAAAAATATCACCTGTTCACCATGACAGTCTGAATTGCCCTTACAAAACAACCCTAAACATCCAGGTGAAATGGCTGTCTTCCAGTAGCAGCAATTTTTATCACCCAGGTATTGCCTTTCAAACTCTGAGTCTTGAGGCTGGGAGTACAAGCCAAAAGGATTCTCAGATGTCAAAACCTAGCAGTTGTTTTTCACAAGTAACTTTACCTATATCATAATGAAATAAATAACATGATGCAAGTAAGTAAGCATTATAACTCATTATATGATCTTGGAAGAATAAAAAAATATAATATGCCCATTTCAGAGTAATTACTGGTCACAGAAATAATAATTTTTAATCCAGTGAACTTTGATGTCCTCTTACACTGCTTTGAAGAAATAAGCGACTCTGCCGCTGTGTCTCCTCTAACTGTCACAGAGGCAGTACCTGCTCCCAGTTTTTACCCTCACTTTTTACCCATTTTTTTTGTTGCTCTAGTTGCTGGACCAAACACTTTAATGGCTTCAACTACCTACAATTAAAAAACTTTCTTACCTTAGAACAGTTTGAATTTCCAGCTGGATGTCAGAGTACATGTCTTCAAGGTTCAGTGAAAACTTTCTGCATAACTTTAGGTGCAATTTTCTACAGGTGGCTAAGCAGAAGGTAGATTTATATAGCTGCAATAAGAACAGAACAGTTATGCTTATATTAAAGCAAAAGGGTTTCAGCAACTGTTCTACAAGCTTGCTTGGTCTGAAGTGCAGCATGAAATATGATTTTCTGTGTGAGAAAACTGTTAGGAATGCAGAAGCAAACAGAATTTTAAGGCAGGCAGGTAAGAGCCTTTGGGCTTCCTGATTTAGTTATTAGTTGTGTCCCTACTAAAACCAGATGTTTCTAGTCTTGTTTCTAGTTTGATCAGTAAGGAGGCTATAGTTTTAAGTTTTGTACTGAAGGTAACTACCATATTAATAGAAGGTTTTGAATCTTCATACTATTTTATAAGGAATAAGGAGGAGAATAAGGCTGAATCTTCCAAGTATTGTGAAGTAAATGTACATATTACTCAGGATTATACTCATTATGTGCTGGAACTAATATTAGACATTTTTGTGTTTTTTATTCAAGAATATTATAATTGTTCTTAGTAACTTTAAATATGTATCTGATATGCACAATATTTCAATTGAAACCAGGAAGTAGACTAAACAAATATTGATGTCATTAGAAATAATTAAAACCTTTTCAATTTTTTTAAAAACCATAACATTTAATTGCACCATGTCTATAAATAAACTCATACTTTTCATAGTCAGATACAGAATTACTAAATAAATAGTTCAGGATCCCATACGATATTCATGAATAGTGCAATTTTGTACAAAATATTTATTTTATGGTACCAGAAACAACAAAAAAAACAACAAATTGAAAAAGAAACACTGATTATTTCATCCATATTACATATAAAACTCATGTGACAAACAAAACTTATGCGAAAAGCTCCACTGTTTAAAGAAAACAAAACAACAATAAAAAATTTATCACTAGCTTCCCACTGAGAGTGTTTGAAGAAATTTTTTTAGAAAATCCATAATTTTTGAAATTAAGATTAGAAAATCCAATATCCAGCTTGTGCTTTACCTTCATTGCTGCTTGGATCTCTAGATCCAAGTACAGTACATAGAAATGGTAAGGGGCTTCAATGTTATTGTAAAGGAAAATAAATATTTGAACAAGAAATACCCCAGTGCAAGAAGGAAGAAACAACATGATATAAAGTTGTAAATGTCATGGAGAAAAGATCAAATAGACATTTGCAGCCTTGCCTTGCTTGATCTTCCCTTTCCCTTCTTTCCCTTTCCTTTTCTCTCCCCTCTCCTTCCCTCCCTTTCCTGTCACATCCTCTCCTCTCCTTGATGTGATAATTATTAAGGAGTACTCCAGCTTTAGATATAGACCCACGTTTCAGAGAAAAATTCAGTATGCAGGAGTCACTTGTTGCATTTTTAACTTATCTAAGAATCTTCATAAATCTGTGGCAACCCCTATTTTGATGCTGCAGATCATTCATCTCTCTTCAAAGGAACTGACAGCAATTGTAAATTTCTGGGAATCGCTAACATTACTCTCAGTTCTGGCATTGTTATGAGAGAATCTGAAACAACTAACTTGAAGATTATGTCCATGTACACAGGCAAGATTTCCAGTTGTTTTGCTTCACAGTGGGGAAACAGCACTTTAAATAAGAAGACCTGTACCTTTTTAGTTTCCTGGAAGAAGATCTTAGTCAAATCCTGTACACTTGACAGGTCTTGAAGCTGAGGATGAGAAATGGTAAAATTGCCCTCATAAAAGGCCATTTCCCTGCAGGGCTGTCATAGGAGTTTGCAGGGGATGGAGAAGTTGGATTTAGATCCTGGTTGCTGGGCAACAGGTAAGGAAGGAACAGATCTTTCTTAAAGAGATTGAGTGGTCCTTCACAAGTGTTTATACACAAAGAACCCCAGCTTGAAAAAAAAAAAAGCAACAACAACAAGAAAAACTATTCCTGCACAGACAGAATTGATCTGAAAATTTGGAAGAGGGAAAGGTTCTGTAGTCCACAAACTAGCCCCTGACATCACCAGAATCATCATTTCTTTTCCTTTTATATAATCTTAAGTGCTGGGATTGGTTGGTTGGTTGGTTGGGATGTTTTGGGCATTTGTTTTCTTTGTCTGTTCATTGTTGGTGCTGCATTTCTACTTTTTGCTATTTTGTCCCTCTTAGACATAATCAATTTCCAGAGAGGTGAAGAAGGTTTTTCATTATTTTTGGTTATTTTTTATTTTTTAAAATAATCTAATAGTATGGTTGTTGATATGAAAAGACAAATCAGTCTTAGTTCTTAAGCGAACATACCCAAAACAGGACATAAAAAGGCTTCTAATAAAAAAGAATTTTAATATCCAGTTATCCCTCACCTCATAAAGAAATAAACAAAAAATAAATACATTACTGATCCTTTGTGAACTACCCCATTTTGACCTTTTTTTTATCACAGAATTTGTTGGTTTTCATGCTAATCTAATTTACCATATGTGGCTCCATTCAAAGATGAAAACAGAAGGTTTATCTAAAAGAACAGGTGGTACTTTATGTTGGATTTTTATTGAGATATGTAAGTATATTACCAGAAGTTATCCAGACATACGCAACTATAGAAAAAAACAGAATTTATATGGGGAATTTTCCTATTTAAGAAAGCACTGCTGGTTTTTTTCACTACTTTAGTTTAATGAAATTATGTCTAGGTAGACAATGTGAAGTTATGTCTTAAAAATATAACTTTTAGGTTTTCATGTCTCTGTTTAACTTTCTGATAAGCTCTGGTAGAGGACAAGATAATCTTTTCTCCCAGATAATCTTTTCTCCCGCAATCAAGCTGCCTTAAAGACAATGCTAGAAGGGCTGATACAATTACTGTGAAAATGAACATATATTTTTAAAGCTTAGAAGTTAACTAAAATATAATGTCTTCCATCTGTTGGTATCAGAGCAATTCACACTGAGGAGACCATCTTCTACCACATCTCTGATGTAGATAAAGGCATTATGCAAAATTAAATGAGATACATTTATCATAGAGCATTAGTCCTCAAGAATAATTAAATTCACTTCAATGAAGACTGAAACTTTTGTGAAATAAAATCAGTATTCTTTTGTAATTTTTGTGAAATTCCAGTTTTTACAAAAGGAAAAAAAAAGAAGAAAGGGGATATTTTATTTTTCATGAGGAAATTTGCAGAACAGCATATTGTAACATTGTAGCTAACTCTCAGAGCTGAAACCTATGCAGACAAACATGTATATCTTTGTGAGGGACTTTGGGTTAGTTTGGATTTTCTCTTTTTTCCTTTTCATAATTTCCTATCTATCTTTTCTTTTTTTTTCTGTTTTTATTTTTTTTTTTTGTTTTTGTTTTTGTTTTGGGTTTTTTTTTTTTTTGTTTGGTTTGGGTTTTTTTTTCTATTTAGTTAAGTTTTCTCAATACACTCAATAGCTGATTCAGTTATCTGGAATAATGGCAGAGTATTTAAAAAAACTTATATTTCAAAATCCTAGAAATTGATTCATGGCTCCTTTATCACCATGATTTCATCTTCATTTCATTTTAAGCTAAGGGAAACATCTGCTTAACCTAGGGGCCTATTTTATTGCATATTTTAGGAATGTTTTGTTGTTGTTGTTGTTTATTCTGGAAAGGCACACCTTATGTTCTATAAAAGCAGAGATAAAGTGCTTATGAATGTTAGTGAAGCTGTCAGATTGAGCTCCTTAAATTTAGACATAAATTTGTTACATAATTAAGACCTTCTTCAACTCCCAAGTGAACTCTAAACATCAGTTTCCTTCATCTACATAGCTGTCATACACAATTAAAAAAAAACTATTTTGTTGGAAAGATTTGAACTTTTTTGAGATTTCCAATACAGATCCTTTCAGAAAGTTCTAGGGCACCTCTGACTGCGCAACTTGAGTTAAAGGGACTTATTTGACTTATATTAAATGTCCTACTTCAGTTTAGGACAATAAAGATGTGTTATCTGAGCTTACCTCCTCTTTCTTTCCATCTTGGCATGTTCTGTATGGCATGGGCATAGTTACTCAGCTGTGGCCAGAAGGCAACAGTAATCCTGACCCACAACAAACTACTGCTGCACAGGACCAGTGTATCCAACACATCCAATCCCACCATCACTTTCTAATCAGCTATCCAGACACAAAATTATTAGGGAAGTGGTAGACAGTTAACCACTGAAGCGCATTGTGCTGCACTCATCCTGAAGGATCCAAGACTTTTATGAGATCCATTTAAGGTATGTCCTCTGAGGACAAGTTTGAACACATAGGTGATCACTTCATTCACAGCACTCCAAGAATAAGCCTGTGAGGAAGTTTCTAGTAGAAAATATCAGCATGATTGATACCTCATGTTACTAAGAAGATTAAGGTTTGACGCTATTTTGCAATTTGCTTTCCTAAATATCAGTGCTGATATTTAGGGCTTTGCCTGATCGACATTACAGGGTCCTCAGTTTTGTTTTTGATTTCATCCATTTTCATTTGTCCTGTCTTTCTTCTCATCACAAACAAGTCAGATTTGCATTTTTTTAACAAACAATGCCTTAGTTTTCCTGATAATCCATACACTGAAATTAATGTGTTTCTAAAATGACACTCATTAACAACAAATTCTATGGATGATATTTGAAAAAAATTACCTTTGTCCCAGCACAACCCCCTCCCCTCACCATAGACATAGAAAGTGCTTAACTTCTCTCTGAAGACATTCCCTCATTCATCTCATACTGTGACATAAGCCTAAAGATTTTTTTCTTCCAGTGATTTCCAAGTATTATATTCACTAATATATTGCCATACTTTGATTTGGCACATCATTTTGTCTGGAGAAAAAATAAGATAACTGACTATCTCAGAAACTTCTCCTTCTTTTGATTTTACCCTTCTTCAGTCCATGGGATTTCACTGTTTTACATCAAAAGAGCTAATAAGCAGCATCTGTGGAAACTGGAGGTTTTAGAAATGGTTAATTTCATATTTCAAGTGTGGATTTCCACTGAACTGTTCTGTTACAGGAACTAAAATTAAAGAATCTTGCAAGATTGAAGTATTTAATCATGACTTGTGAAGTCTGCTTTTTTCCCCAAGTTTTGCCCATGGTTTTCTACAGGAATTTCTAGATACATTAAGCTTGTATGGCTGTATGCATTTCATTTGAGAAATAAGACAGAGTTTACCAGGTTTAATAGAATGTTTAAGGATTTAGTTCTCCCTTAGTAATTAGGCTGTTTAACTTGGTATTTAGGAATATAAAAAAAAAACAACAACTTTGTCTGATTGCATATTTTTATAAAAGAAGTCCCTTAAAATGTCTCTAGATTGTCTCTTCAGAAGATATTACATTTTTATGCCAATATTCTAAATAAAATCCTTTTTTTTAAACACATTATAAAGTGATATGTTTCTGAAAGTTCAGAGCCATCAGAAGCAGTCAGTAATGTTTATATATTGCTGTTCTACCCATCCGTAGAGAGCTTTAAATCTTATTGATTTATTCACTTTTAAAATAGCGCTAGGAAAAACTGCACTTAACATTTTTTCTGTTTTCATTGATTAACCACCTTTTTCCTAAACTTTCTAAAGCTGATTGAAGAGGAGTGATTTCTCCACAACACCACCAAAGCTTTCTTTTCTTTCTTGCTCTCATCCCACCAGACCTCCACCCCAAAAGAACATCTGACTACATCATTTTGCTTTAAAAATTTTACAAAGAAAACATATACACCTAACATTTGAAATTAAGGCCAGCCTCTTGAATCTATGCCAGGGAATAGAACATTTACATTTGCTTCAGTCATGAGTATGTATAAAAATATTTTGAATGTAGAGAAAGGACTAAAAGCATCACTCTTCCATGTATTGCTTCCTGGCCAGAGTATGATTTATATCAGAAGCTACAAATCAGTAGTTGTCAGAGGCAGGATGTGTGATACTCTAAAAAAAAAAAATAAATTCAGTTTTGAGGAATACCGCAGGAACCTGAATTATCATAAACACAATTAAGACAAAAAATTCCTAGATAGATCACTTTCTTAGCTGAGAAAAAGCATTGCAAATAAGCAAATTTTTCTGTTAACTATGAGATAACTGTTTAGGTAAAATATAAATCTTTGCTATTTTTTAAATGAGCAAAACCAAAACTCTTTTCCTTTGGATGCTAACAATATTCTATGCACTGAAGCCAGATATTTGTAGATAACTATTTAGGTAGACATAAAAAAACCCAAAACAAAATGGTAGCTAAAACCTTGGTGTGAAGTCTTAGAAAAAAAATTGCTTTTAAGAACAATATATTGCAATTCCCAAAATTAACTTCAGTATAACTGCTAACAGCTAGTGTAGCCCAAATACCTGCTATTCTCCCTATTCACCTGCTGGATAATGATCATCCTGACACACAAACTTTCTTCCTCAGATCATGTCACCTCATTTAATTCTAAAATGTTTAGCTGCAGAAATTTATAATCAACTGAGAAAAGAACAGATTAGACAGTTATGGAAATAATATGTGACAAAGGAACTTTCTTAAATTAAGTAAGAGGAACAACAAAAAGAAATTAGAAAAGGACAACTAATTGGTATATACTATCTATAAAACCCATGTAATTTTTTTGAACATTATGCTTTTTAAGATAATCAATATACTGTTTTCACCAAAAAAAATAAATCCAAACCTTCCAGAGCACTGATGTCCTTATTAATTTCCATTGACATTTTCTTTGCAGTAAAATGTATATTATCTATAAAAACAGAGTTCATAAATCTGAAACTTGTCTAAAAATGACAAAATCAAGTCAGCTCAGTGAGGATTTTGTTTTTCCTGTGAACCTATTGTTACAGCACTTATACATTTGAAACGGAAATCCTAAACAAAGAAGATTAGTAAAATTTCAAGTGTTAAGGATATTATTAACTATAAAAATTAACATTTCAAAGGAAAGTAATTTTAGCTCCTTGGATAAATCTATCCTGCATTTATACTGCTAGCAAAAAAAAAAAAAAAAAATTAAAATTCCTTCAATTTTTCAGAGATGTTGGGAAATTCTCTAAATGGAAATAAATAACGTATTCTCTGGAATTAGGGATGTATAATTTTTGCTGATATTTTATTCTTTATCTCAGTGAGTTTCTTTCACTGGCTTACATTAATTCTTCTCCCTGTGGGTGATGTCCTTTTAGAAATGTAGGACAGTCTATGCACCTGAAACTGAGTAAATCTTAGATGAAGGGAGTCATGTTGTGGGGATTATTTATTCTCAACAAGGATCTCAGACAAAGGAAATCAGCAAGAAATTGTTGGTAGCAATTTAAGTAGGAGTTGACCTTTTCTTGTTCCAGAACTTTCTGAAAATAAATACTTTTAATATTTGTACTTATATGCACAAATAATAATGAACCATTGTATTTTTTAATAAATAATGAAAGTCTGAAAGGGTTAAAAGAGAAGAATATATAATTATTGCTCAGTCATGGATTATTATTGAAATATAATGATCTTTAAAGTGTTCAATGAATATAGAAACTTAATCATGGATTATCTGGCCTTACTATGACCCTTTCCTACCTTGTGATTAAAAGGTAAAATAAATACATTTTTTAAATTTGATGCACTATCTTTGCAACATTTCCAAAGACTATAATAACAACAAAAACTGTTCCCCTCTATTATTTTGAAAAGGAAAAAAATCTGCACATTGCCCCGCTATTCAGTTTTCAGAATTATTAATATGTAAGGAAAAAGTTGAGATTAACTCTAAATTGTGGACAAGAATCATGTATTTATACTAATATGGAGGGGTGAGGTGTTGTTCCATTACTTTGATCTAGATAGAACATATTCTATGGAGCAGATACAATATAAAAATCTATCTCTTCTCACTGTGGGTGTAGCAGAATGCAGCTGGAGAAATAGACATGCACCTTTTATACTTATATTTCTTACCTGTTCTTCCTCAGTAAATCAGTTCCTCTCTAATTTTTTAAAACATCTCTGTGAATTTTGAAAATATTTTGAAGAATCACAAATTCTTCCATGAAAGAATGAAGGAACTTTGGTGGCTATGAATATATCCCATGGAATTTGATGCAGATTCAGCTTTCTAGTAAAATAAATATAAAATGCACAAAGCCTATCTTCATAAAATAATTAAACATCCAAGGTAACTGAAGAAATACATCATTCTAGAAAGCATGAAAACATTTTAGAACAAAGGCTATTATATAACCCAAACCAAACAAAAATAAAATGACAACACTTTTGGGGAACAAATCCTTCTCAGATATATAAATAGAAAAAAAAAGGGAGTTGTTTGTGGGGTTTCTGGGATGGTTTTTTAATGTGTGTGTGTTTGGTTGCTTGTTTTTGGAGGGGTTTTTTTCTCTAGCAGTCTCATTTCAGGAGAAGAGTGATAAAGTGGAAAGTGGAAAATGTAATAAAAATCTAACAAATTAGATCTTGAAACTTGTAGTCCTTTAAATCATGAACTGTTTTGTACCGTACAACCTTTCCACTCCTCTTGTTCCCCTTTTCCTTCCTAATTTCCTTCTTTTCACTTCCTTCTTCTACAGTATTTCCAAATGAGACCAGTCCACTAACTTGACATTGTGGGTTTCATTTGCCCACACACATACATATATTATCATCTGCCTTGTTCCAGAGCATTTTTCCAGGTTATCAGTTGGCTGTCCAGAATGGCACACACACTGCCTTGATGCCTGCCTTTAGAGCGGCTGGCTGTGTTAGAATTATTTTGAGCAAACCTGTTATCTTGGAAGGCACCAGGTACTAGTGCAGGGCAACTGAATAGAAGCCTTAGAGCCCAATTCAGGATGAGACAGGTTACTAGACTCTACTGAAGTACATTTCCATTGACTATAGGATATGCTTAGACCCTAGCTGACCACTGGCACACCTCGAGGTACTTTTAGATAACTCAGTCTTTAACAAGATATGAAAAAAAATTGCAGCCAAATTAATTTTATCAGAATATTTGATTTAGAACACTTCCTACAGTCTCAACTTTCCTTTCCATGACAGAAGGGCTGGCAATTCATCTTGCCTAATTTTACAAACTTGATTTAATTACCTAAACATCTGAATTTGTTCCCATTTGAGATGTGCTACTCTATCTCTCCTCACCTCCAGCTACTAAACTAGAGAACCACAAGTCTCCCATAAGTCCTTCATTATATCTGCCAGCTTTGTGCAGATGTCTTCAGCATCCTGCAGCATCTTAAGTGACATATAGATATCTATCTTTAGCAACTTAGTCAACCCTGAGTAACTCAGTCAACCTTCAAGTGTCAACACAGAGATATGTACATTTGAGCTAGTCATTGTAAGCTGTCTTTGTAGCTAATGAAGAGAAATGAGTCACAACTTATTTGCTTTAAATAATCTATAGTAGGATGAGATGATTGGCAATCTGTAAATTTGTCTTTGTTTCCACTTGCTATAAAAAGAATCTAAGATGACTAACTCAGATGCAGAAATGCAAAAGTTTATTAATTAGATTTATTGGTATATTTGGTCTGCATTTTGTTACAAAATCACAGAATCATTTATGTTGGAAAAGACCTCTGAGGTCATTGAGTTCAACCTTTGACTGAACATCATTTTGTCAATTAGACCATGGCATTAAGTGCCACATCCAGTTGTTTCTTCAATGACTCCAGGGATGATGACTCAACTCTCTCCCTGGGTAGCCCATTCCAGTGCTTAAGTGCCCTTTCCATGAAGAAATTTCTCCTGATGTCCAGCTGAATCTCCCCAGCTGCAGTTTGAGGCTATATCCTCTCACTATGTTGATGCCTCAGGTTTAAGCTTTTATATTTTTCAAATTCTGTGCTACTTTAATGCGTGGGTTTGGGCTTCATATGAGGGGATAGTAAGCTCTCTTCACAGAATAGGTAGACAAAACAATTCCTTCTCTAGCTGGGGTCCAAGGACAGACAATCCAAATCTCAGCCCAAGAGCATAAACAACAGTGGACTGAAGAGAGAAAACAAGAAGGATGGGACTTCATGGGCTAAAGCTGTAATAGGACAATTATCTCCAATATGCAAATAGACCAAAACTTATAAAAGTGCGAGACCCCATGACCGGTCGTCCATTTTGTGACAATTTTGGAATTCACCTGGAGTGTAGCCCTGGCTGGGCTCTTGTGCTGTCCAAGATGCATCTATTGAGGCTTCCTAATAAATAACTACTTTATTCTTTAGTTCCCTCTGCTCTAGGTCAGCCTTCACAAGGCATCAATGTCACTAACTGGGAGAAAAGGCCAACCCCCATCCTACTACACCCTCTTTTCAGGTAATTGCAGACAGCAATAAGGTCCCCCTGATCTTCCTTTTCTCCAGGGTAAAAAATCCCAGTTTCTTCAGAGGCTTTTCATAGGACTTTACTTCTAGAACCTTCATCAGCTCTGATTTCCTTCTCTGGACATATTCCAGCCCTTCAATGTCTTTGTTGTAGTGAGGGACCCAGATATGGAAACAGAATTCGAGGTGTGGCCTCAGCAGTTCTGACTACAGGGAAACAACCCCTGCCCTGCTCCTGCTGGCCACACTATTGCTGATACAGGCCAGGTAGCAATTAGCCTTCTTGGCCACCTGGGCACATTGCTGGCTCATGTTTAGCCAACTGTCAGCCTGGACTCTCAGACCCTTTTCCACTAGAAAGCTTTCCAGACACTCTTCCTCCAGCTTATAGTGCTGCATGGGATTGTTGTGACCAAAGTAGAGGACCTTGGCCTTGTTGAACTTCATACTGATGGACTTAACCCACCTAGCCAACCTGTCCAGATCCCTTTGCAGAGTCTTCCCACCCTCCAGCAGATCAACTCTGCTACCCAACTCAGCATTGTCTGTGAAATTACTGAGGGCAGACCCATTCCTTTTACCCAGACCATGAATAAAGGTATTAAAGAGGATTGTGCTCAACACCGAGGCCTGGGGACCCCCGTTAGTGACTGGATGCAGCACCATTCACCACCACTCTCTGGGCACAGCCATCCAGCAAAGAGAAAACCTGCCATGGGCAGACAGCTTTCCCAGGAAAATGCCATGGGAGACAGCGTCAAAGGCTTTGCTGAAGTTCCAGGTAGACAACATCTACAGCTTTTTCCCTCACCCATCAGGGAGGTCACCAGGTCATAAAAGGAGACCAGTTTGGTCAGACCTTTCCTAAACCCATGCTGTGTCTGATCCCTTGGCTGTCCTGTGAGACAGCTTCTCTCCTATGTGACTACTGTGAAGGCTACCACCAAACGTAAGTATTATTTCTTTTGGTAACACCTGCTATGATGGCATAAAGGAGAAAATACATCAGACTGTACTATTGTTGCCAAGATATGACTTCTTTTTTTCTCATTTGTTTTAGTGTTCTACTTTTACCATCCTTGAAAATCAAAAGCTGACAATATTAATATCTTTTCATTGATTTTGTTTCAATTCACTGAAACTGAAAGTAATACATACTACAAAATATTCAACATACAGATTATTTTTTCTTTATCAAATAGATGCTAACAGTTCTGTGAAATTAAATAGAGATGCACTTTACATAATAATTCATCTCTTTTTAACCTGTTTTTTAGTCATGCATATTTTTAAAACTCAGAAGTCAAAACAATGAAACTTTCTTGCAATTTTAATCTTCTTATATTTCCTTTTATGTCAAACTAGTCTTTACAAAGAAGCTTTATAAAAAGATTAATTATGTTAATTTGTTAATTCTGAAAGCAGGAAAACAATAGGTTATTAGTCATTAAAGGTTTTAGAGATTTTGTCTGAAAATACAGGTAATATAGAAATAAGCCTGCAAGGTGAAAATACTAAACCATGAAAAAGGAAAAGAATCTAATCCATGAAAATCCTGCCAATACAAGGACTCAGGTGCCAAATTGTCCTGATTACCCACAAGTATTCCAATCTGCTTATTTTCTAAAGCTTACTAACCTGTAGGGGGCTATATCATTTAAGTTCTTCTCCATTTAGCATGAAACTCTCCGAGGAACATAACAATAGGCATACATTGGTGCTTTGAGGTATCTGTTTTGGCTACAGAAGAGCCTATCACTTAGCTTTTCTGCAGTGTAGGCTGCAGTGAAGAAAGTGCTCAATGTCTTAAAAAGGCAGAAGGCATAGGTTTGCTGTCAGTATTTTTCATAATCCACATAACTGATGTGAATGATTATTCCACACAGGGGCCCTATTTGGTTTAAGGGACAGCATAGTATCTCTTCAGTTTTCAGGGTGTTTCTGAGTTATTTTGCAACATCTTGCCCCCCATCCCATACCCTCTTGACACTGCTCGGTGTGTAAGGGTGGTGATCATGCAAATGGAATTATGGCTTCAGCCATGATCAAACCATTCTTATCGAGGTGGGTGTCAGGGAGGAATAGACTTAGGATCTTAATTTCATCTGGCAGTTTCTGACTCGTACAGTGAAAGGTAAACTTAATGTCTTTACATCTTTCAGGGAAAGGACTGTTATCAATGGACTTTAAGTGTATAATATACTCAAGACTATTGTTGACACTGCAAGTAGACAACCAAATCTTCAGAATGATTATTATCAAAAGCTGAAAGCAAATTATGACTGTGTTTTCTGAGACAAACTGAGGAACTATCTTACTCTATCTGATCATATTTGTTCTTGGTGATCTGATCTATCTGGATTTACAACTAATAAAAATTCATATCCTTAAAAATACTCCTGATCAATATGTCTACTTATATTTTTTGCTGTTCAATCAACAGATTCCCATAAATATTTCCAAAGAAAAAATACAGAATTTCAAATATGTCTGCTTTATTAAGCTTATCTGTGGAGCATGAAAATCTCTATTTTCATTTACTGCAAAAAGTTTTCGTGTCTGTGAAGGCAAAACTGATTTGCACTGTATATTAAACTGTTTTTTAAAGCTGAAAATCATAATTATGTATGCACCACACATCATATTAGTTTCAGTAAAATATTTTTTTTTGGGTTTGTGTTAGAATTATGTGAATTTTCACTCAGAAAGATGAATGAGAGCAAGATCTTTTGTGTGCATTAAGTAACATTTTTTTAAATGAGTTTTTTGATATAAACTGCAACAATCTGCTCAATAAATAGTCTGAGAAACATGAATTTAAGCAAGTCCTTCAGAAAAAATATGCATGCTAAAGAAAACTGTCTTTTTTTTTCCACGAGAGTATCTATGTATCAAGAACATTTTCCCTGGGATGTTATTCTCTTTCAGGAACTTTGGCAATAATGTATGCAATGTACTACACTATATATCCATACTGGACCATACATCTCAATGGCAAGCTGAGGCTCTTAACATAAGTACAGCATTTTTCTCCTCAGACAGTGCAGCGAGGGTGCACAGGGGACCAGAATCCCTCCTCAAGATCCTGCATGAAGGTGGTTAGAGCTGGGCTGTGTGGATGAAGGATAATCACCCAAAACACATAGCACAGGGTGAACAGAGGAATGTGAGACACCTCCCCAGTGGAAAGGAAGCTGACTGCTCCTAGGGCCATGGAGGAAACTGGATCCATCTCAAATACCTTCACCCAAACCCATGCAGCATGGAAAACAAACAGGAGAAGCTAAAATCTGTCCACAGCTGCAAAGCTTTGACCTCATGAGAGGTAGTGGAGCAAATTGCATGAGTGGAGCCTTAGTGTCTGAGTGCAAAGTTTTCAGGAAGACAGGTGAAAAATTTGAGGAGGAAGGCTTACACTCAATGCATCTTCACTGTTTGCAGTGGAGAGAAATTAGAAATGGGAATGAGGTGCTCGAGAGCAAAAGGATAGACCAGAAAGAGTGCTAATGAGTTGGGGAATCTGTTGCAAGAAGCCTGACAGGAAAGAAGAAGCTAGGTGGAATCTTCTTTAAATAACTGGGAAAGGAATTCCTGAAAAGTTCCTGAAAAGAATATCTGCCTTTGGAGAAAACTGTAAGCAAAAATTTCAAATCTCTTCAAAAATGTGACAGTGGTCACAAAGGTTCTTGGATGAGGGAAGAGACGAGAATGTTGACTCCATGTTCAGAAGGCTTGATTTATCATTTTATGATATATATATATTACATTACAACTATAGTAAAAAGAAATAGAAGGAAAAGGTTTCCTCAGAAGGCTAAGCTAAGAATAGAAAAGAAAGAATGATAACAAAAAGCAGCTCTCTCAGACTCTGTCTGAGATAGCTGTCTTGATTGGCCATTAATTGTAAACATTCAAGATGGCTCAATCACAGATGGACCTGTTGCATTCCACAGCAGCAGATAATCATTGTTTACATCTTGTTTCTGAGGCCTCAGCTTCTCAGGAGGAAAAATCCTAAAGAAAAGGATTTTCACAAAAATATGTCTGCGACACAAAAGCTCATTGGCATTCATCACACATTGGGCAAAATAAAAGAGAACAGGGATTTTTACTCAAACAGGCCTTTCAGACAGTAGAAGAAGACAAGCAAAGAAGCAAGTAGAAGTATTGAAGTTAATTTCCTGACAAGAAAATTAAAGTTTTGACGGTCATTGATGTTTCTGGCAATTTCTTACTTGCTTATCAGTTCTGGAGTAATTATTTCATTACTGAATTAAATAACTGATGACAAACATGTGATTTCTGTATTGTTCATCACTTATTTAAATAACAATTTAATGTATGTATATATATGCACATTAGACTGCCATTCTTAAATGGTAACAAATTGTGTTGATATGCAAAGCAGATAGTTTCCTAAGCTTTTTAGAGATATCCTAAAAGTCGCATTTTAGCACAACTATGAATTCAAAAGTCTTTATCAAATGCAGCAGAGAAGGCCACTTGATTTCATTTTTATGAAATGCTGAATGTTAGTCTTTCAAAGCATGTGGTTGTGCCATTCATTCAACACAGCTGAGAGTGTGTCTGTGATCCAAGACTGAGACTGAATCCTCTTTTCTTCAAGCAAGTCTGTTCTTTAGCCTATGAACTTGCTTGAAACTGCTTTGATTCTAATGGAGATCTGTGTGCAAGTTACATCTATTACAGTCATTTCTAGAGCATTTCAGCTATAAAAAGCTTTATTTTAAAAGAAGTTATAACAAGACCTGCATATATTTGATGCTGACCTATTAAGAGTTCTAGACTGCCTCAGAAGATGCGTCTCTATTGTATCGTCAAATACCGTCCTCCGCTCTCTATCTGCCATAACAAGAATGGACCATAAATCAGCAGTTGTATTCCTCTCACTCACTCACCCACTCACCAACGATTTCTAGAATTTTCTTTAGTCGTACCACCATTTCCATTAAAACTGAAGAAATCAAAAGTAGTTTCTCAGGAATGCCTCGAAGACACTCCTTTTATGTATGCCTTCAATGGCTGAATTGTGTCAGAAGATGCTTGCTCATTCATGCAAGTTTCCTCCTATGTGTGCTTGATATCCTGCTCATTGGGCTGAACTTGGAGAGGTCAATCTTTGAAAATGAATCAGTTCTTGTAGAGAGCTCTCTTCTCTCCAGAGCCCTCTTACCTGGGATTCTTCCAAGCAGATCTCTGAAAAGACCAAAGTATACTCCTGAAAACCAGTGTTGGGAGTCTACTAGTTGGCTTGCTTTGTTCTGTCAGGAACCTGAACTCCATCTCACAGTCAGAGCAGCCAAGGCTGACCCCAACCAGTTTTTCCTTGTTTATTTGTGTCACTTTTACAAGAGTCATCACTGTCTTCTCAATTGTTTGTTCCAGGAAGCTGTCATCAATGCATTCCATAAGCCTTCTGGGCTGCTCATGCCCTAGTCTGCTGCTGTTCCAGCAGATATGGATGTGCTAAAGTCACCTGTAATCACCAGTGTCTGTGAACATGAGGCTTCTTACAGCGTCTGAATAAGGTTTCTGCTACTCCTTCCTTATGTGACACGCAGCAGACACTCAGTGCATTATCACCTGTGCAGCTCTTTCCAGTAATCCTGAACCACAAGCTTTCAGCTGTGTCCTCACGTGGCCTGAGACAGCGCTCCATGCACTCCTGATGCTCTCTCACACTAATGGTAGCTAGCCCAGTTCACCATCCCAGACTGTCCTGTCCACTGCAGCCCTTCAGTTGAGTGAGCTATCTGACCTTGTTTCTGTCATCCCAGTGAGATCATATCCCTTCAATTGCTGACAGATGTCTAGTTCTTCCTCTTTGTTCTCTGTCTGCATGCAGACAGAGAAATATAGGCATTCAAATTGTGCTGAATTCCCAGAGAAGATAAGAGAAGTTTCCTCTGTTATGCTGTCCTACAGATCTTTCCTAATTTGTGTGCATACACTTGAGGTGAGCCCCTTTCAGTCCCATTTTGTAGATCATGAGGTTTCTCCTTTTTATATAACACTGTGCAACTTGCTTGACACTAAAGTATGCAGCAAAGGAAATATCATAGAAGACATCAAGATAATTCTGTGGAAGACTTACAATCTGCAACATTAGCATTGTGGAAAGAGAAATGAAGACAAGATAGTGGAGAAGGCATGATCAATGAGAACCACATTCAAAGGCTTGTAAAGGATCAAGGGCAAAAGGAAAGAGCACATCCAAATTTTTGGCTCCTCATCAAAAGTCAGGGGAGGTCCCTGGTGTTGCTCAAATTGTTCCCATTTCCTAGAGCCTTGCCCTTGGCTATCCTGCCATGGTGCCTCTTACTCCAGCAGGGGATGGCAAACAACCAAATTGTTTCCTCAAAGTGTAATCATGGAAGTCCTGAGTAGAAGTTTAGTCTTTCTGTATAATATATATATAAATTTCTTTTAGTGTTTGTGCTTCAGCAGATACTTCATAATTTAAGATTTATTTAGGATTCTTTTATTTTTTGTAACTACCTATAATCTCTGTATTATTTTGACCCAGATCACTGTGTTCAGGACACGAATGACTAACTTTTCTGCTTCATCTTCCTGTTCTGTTCTGGCCTTAGCCCTTCAATAGGGCTTGTGATGCATGGTAATTTGTTAGTGTGTGGGAAGCCGAAAATAATCTATGTCTGCTACTAACACTGTGTAGTGGAGTCTTACCTTATTACTAGAAAAACAATGACAAATAAGAAAGAAACTCTTTCTTTGAGAAAACTGGCAACACTTATGGTTTCTTTATGGTTTTATTATAATCTCTGACAATGTAAAACTAGAGTTATTATTCTGAACTGGAAATAAAACCACAAAAAACTGCAGCTGCATGACCATGGATTAGCCAGGAATTAAAGAAACCATTTTAAATCATTCAGCTCTGACTGAGCCTGTAAAACAGCTATCCTGGCTGAGTACCACAATTACACTAGAGCTATGCTACTTGGACCTTTTTACTGCTGGGCTGTTTGACCTAAGCATGTATTACTTCTGAGACAGTATTTTCTTTCAATCAACTGGGGAAAAAAAACCCCAAAACTATTGGAGAGAGAGAGGATGAGTCAACTAGGGGAAAATTGAACATATTCTAAGTCATGAGATTGGCCAGGCAATTCAACTTTACTGATTTTTAAGGGAATCTTTTGAAATAATTTAAACTAGATGCTTCACTTTAAATTGATCACAGCTGGGGTAAGGTCAAACCTAACCACAGTGTCTTGGGAGCCTTTGGAAAAGTTCATCACTCCAAGGGTAGCTGGGCACTGGAATAGGTTCCCAGGGAGGGAGTGGTCCCATCACCAGCCTGATAGAGTTGAAGAAGCATTTGGACAATGCTCTCAGGCATATGGTGTGATTCTTAGGGTGTCCTGTACAAAGCGATGAGTAGGACTCAATGATCCTATTGGATCCCTTCCAACGGAGGATATTTTATGATTCTGTGAATTCTAAGAAGAACTAGGAAAAGGGGACCATTATTGTTCTATTTGGAAGAATAAGCAGAAAAAAAGATGAAATTAATGAGAATACATATACGAAAAGCATAAAAAATTCCAGTAATAATTAATACCATTTGTGTGCACTTTGTTTTGCTTAGATTTTTCATCAGCTGTCAAAATTCCTAGCTAAGTAATAAAATGAGGATCATCTTCCTTACAACAGCTCAGATGGTCTCCAACAAACATAATTAACATAATTTTCCACTAAAAAGACCCAATATATAACAATGAAATAAATGTGACAATGTTTATACTCTACATATTAGCTTTCACTTTCAGAATCATATATGAGAAAACATAATGCTATAACACTAAAAAAACCTGTGAGATGTACTTACTTCAGTTCAATGAGACAGAATAAGGATTTAAACATTCTGCTCAAATGTCTCTTCAGCCAAATCACTGTGCATTCAAAACTAGCATTTCTTTTTTGATGAAGAAAAAATGCAAGTAAAGAAGTGGGAAAAAAACCAGAAAACAAAGAAAAATAAGGTGTCATGGAGCTAGGCAGAAATATATATTGTTCCTTGAAACTTCTGAGAGCAGAAAACATGCTATTTCACACTGTGAGAATGTTACACATTTACAGAATCAAAGTGAGAGCAGTCTTTTGGACATTCTTTTGTTGTGTAAGAGAAAGAATAAGTGACAGAACTTATAACCTACAATTCTGTATAAGTATTATTTTTAGGAATTTAGGAGCCACTAAAAAGAAACAGAAAAAGAAACAGAATAGCAATAGCTTCCATAAATATATATTAAAAAATGTTCGGTGGACAAAATACAGTACAATTAATAACTTAATAACAGCAGTGATCATTTGTTTGTGTGCTGCTCCACAGATTTATTACCTATGAGAATTGTTGTCTGGCATAAGGAGAGATCAGATGAAAAATGTTTATGTAAAATATGTAATAGACTTCTTTCTAGTGCTCCAGAAGG
The DNA here is from genome assembly GCA_013398405.1 of Pheucticus melanocephalus. Classification (NCBI taxonomy): domain Eukaryota; kingdom Metazoa; phylum Chordata; class Aves; order Passeriformes; family Cardinalidae; genus Pheucticus; species Pheucticus melanocephalus. Next base: position 964,574 of record VZSJ01000340.1, on the reverse strand, counting down.
GCAAGTACAATCTTGCAATTCTACATGATAGAGGAGAGAGGAGACATTCATCATTTACTGCTCAGTAATAAAGACAGCAAGGTAAAGAACCCTGCAGGAAAACTTCTGTAGTATGGACTGCTGTACTTCTTAAAGGAAAGGATGATGTGAAACATTTTTCTTCAGGCAAGTATGAGTAGTGATCACTTTTAATGCTTATCTGTACCAAGTAGCATTTACAGGCTAGTTCAGAAATGGTGTTCACCTTTGCATATAAGAAAATATTCAGCAGTATTTATATACGGTCTTAGTTTAAGAATCAGCTCAGAGCAAATCTTGATGGAGGTCAAGCA
>VZSJ01000340.1:935646-964142 GCA_013398405.1 Pheucticus melanocephalus | reverse complement strand
CCCCCCCCATAAATGATTCAGAGACATTCTGAATCACAAGATTTTTTACAACTGCTTTTATCAGCTGTATGACAATAGAAAACTCCTGGCTGTCCTAACTTTCATGATTTTTTTTCTTTTTTTCTTCAGAGGTTTTTTTTTTCACACTGTTATTATCTGCAATATCTCTGGCAAAATGTACCAGAAGCAAATCGTGCAAGAAAAGTGTTTCCCATATTTTAAGCTTCTATCATGTGGTACATTCAATTTCTCGCACTGTATGACAAAACATACTGTGATTCAGGGTTCACTGTCTGTCAAATTCCTGATTTTGTCGATGTGTACCCTGTATGCTTCAGACATCTTTTATTTAAACTGAAGAATCCCTTTCATTGCAAGAGTATCCATTAAATTGTTGTTGTTGCTTCATTTTTTTTGTTTGTTTGTTTTTATTTTGTTGTAGGTTTTTTATTATTATTTTCTGCTTCACAGCTGAAGTGGCTGAAATCATACGTAACTAAGAAAGAGGTGATGCATTTATTTTTTTGCATAATAATGCTCTTTTTTTTGCTCCACTTTTCATTCCATAATATTTTATAGTATTTGATTAATCTCTGGATACCACATCAAAGGAAAGTGATATTGTAAAGAACTATGTAGCAAACACCTTTTCTAAGTTGCCAAGATTTTTAAATGGCAGTACATTTAAATGTACTGATTTTAAATGTACTGTACCAGCTGATTATCTCCGTTGGTTAGAGCATGTTCAGGCTGTAGGCTCAATCCCTGCCCCTGCATGGGGAAGACATTCACTTAAAAGCTGGATCCAATGACCCCTGTGGGTCCCTTCCAACTCAATATTCTGTGATTCTGTGAATTATACATCAGAAACAATAGTCTAAAAAGAGTTACATTATTTTTTTGAGAATTTATTGGTAACTTTCATAGCATTTTTTTTTATTTTAGCATGTTGCAGAGCTTAAAGACAGTAGAAATATACAAGTTTTTTACAAGCTTGTTTCTTTCCTTTTTTTCCCAATTAACTCCTAAACTGTAAAACATAAATTTAGGCTTCAAATTTTAATTTGCAGTGTAACTGAGTTTCATCTTTCAACTGGATAATGAGCAAAATATCTTATCTACAAAAAGTCATAACTGTGGTCCACAGCTGTGATAATATTAGTTTCCCCAGGAACTGGTTAGATAGTGTGAAAATATTAAAATATCTTGCCATGTATAATGTAATGTAAAAAGAATAAAAAATAAGTTTATAAAATAGAAAATGGAAGTGAGATCCAATCTAATTTAAACATCTATCATGCATGAAAACTGCAGCTGTCTTTTGAAATTAAATTGGTTTTAAAAGTTTTCTTGAACTTCATGATCTAATCAATGGGCACATTTAAGAAGATATCATGGGGAGGATCATATTCACCTGACTGTCTTATAAAAATTTATCAGAGCCTTTTCCCTTTTGAAGGCTTAACAATGTATCTATCCCTCTTTGCTGACAATATAGGCAATTTAGAGTAGAACTTAGTTTTATGTGTTTAGTTAACACTGTAGGTCATGGATCAGTGCTTATTCTTTCATGCTTCTTTAACAGAGTGGAAATAGATGCGACCTCCAAGAAAACAAGCTTAGTATGACAATGGACTTTGTCCTACTTAACTGGAACATCCATGTTGAGATGTTTATATATCATCATTATAAGATACAATTATTGTTATTTTCTTATAAAGACAAAAATAGGTGATTTTTTTTCCCGAGCCAAATTATCAAATACAGAGATCAGATAAACAACAATTACAGGTTAGTTCTTAGGAACTTACTATGTCAGGAAAGAGATCCTACTGTTAAGCATATGTGAAAATGTGTTCCTCTTGCCAAAGCATCACTACTTAAAGATATCTACTCTCAACTAATTGATTAGCTTTAGAATTTATTTTATTTTTCTGTGTACCAGGAGAAGAAATGGACCTCTTTACATTAATTGGTGCTTAGGATTTCGGGTATTGTGGGCAAACAAAATTTAGGCACAAGCTAGGCAGACCAGAATGTTTATTTCTACTTTTTAAAAAAATTCTCACAAAATTATGCATTCAATTATATTGCATGCAGAAAAAAATTGCACACTTAAGCACCACCTACCAAGCACTGAAGAACTATTTTCTAGATAATGCTTCATTTCTTGAAGACAAGAATTTGTTTAGGAATTTTCCTTTATTAAACATAACAAAATTGATAATCATAAATGTGCCTCAATGCATGCATTTTGTACCCATATCTCTAAAATCACTCTTCTGATTCACTAAAAGATTACCTTGCTCAAACAGCACACAGCTTTCATTTATGAAACCTTGGTTGTTCAGCGTCACGTGTTGCCACAGATTTGTCAATGTATTTCTTTGAGCTGCTATACAACAGAATGATTATTGCTGTGGTGCTTTTATTGCACAGCTCCACCTGTTTCCCATCTGATTTGTTCTTCAAGGCACAACACATGTTCCCCTGACCTTTTCAGAAAACAGTAGAAAATTGGATGCAAGGCTATTACACTCACAGATCTATCTTGACTATGGTCTAGGTTATAGTTCTTGCATGTAAAAAACACCTAACTGAATTGCAATCTCTCTTTACTTGTTCCTCTTTAACACTAAAATAAATAAAGAGTAAGGTTGCATTCCTTCCAAAAGAACATTAATTACCTTTCACTAAGTGTTAATAAATTCATGTTTCTCTTCCAGACAACTTTTTTAGATGACAGCTGGGCATTTGTAATTCTCCTAGAGGTAGCCCAGCTTGCAGCAGAAGACAATCACGGCCACATGAAGTATAAATGATAGTGGAAAGCATTGCAGAAATTTCACTGAGATTTTGGGAAACTACAAAGAATTTGATTAGTAACAACTACCAACCGAGATAACAGAGAAGAAGACAATAAGAAAAACTCCCTGATATAAAAAAGAGAAAAAAATAACAAGGCCAAGCAGATAGAAGTCCTGAATGCAAAAAAGAATTACTTAAGATAATTTATTTGTGCATCAGTGTGAACATAATAGCAGCTAAGAGGGATAAAATTTAAAAACAAAAAAAAAGGGTGAAGAAAATTTTAATCACAGATTTAACTGGTCTTATGGTAATGACACCACATACAGAAACCCCTCTCCAAAAAGTCTGGAGAAAAGCATGCACTGAAAATTAAGAAAAGCTTTGACAGAGCCCCTCTGAAAGCTGAACAGACCTTCCTGATGATGTTGTCCCAAGCCAGGACACTAAGCATTTTTCAGTGCAACAATATAAAACAGCATCACTTGTGCAATTGTAGGCTTTGTTTCTTTATAAAAAAATCTCAGTGACATTCAGCCTTTACTGTAATTGACTATTGTAAACAGATTCAATGGATCTACACATGGCCCTTATTGAAGCTTTAAATGGAGTAAAAGAAAATAAACATTATTTTTATATAATTATCAGATATCCAGAAGAGAAGAGATATGAAAAATATTACACAAAACCTGAACTAAAACATTAATCATGTGCATGATTGACATAATACAAATTTTCCTCCAAAGTTTTTGAAGTCATGAGAAGCCTCACCATTGACACTAGGAGTTCTGTAAACTCTTCCCAGATTATTAATTTCTTCTTTTTATATAAGGGGATATCTTAATGCCATATGAAAATTGTCAATGGTTTATCTACACATATTAGAAGGATCTTATACAGGAAATTAAATTGAATTAATTAAATCTGTGGTGTTGTTGTCAAGGATTTTTTTGTTTTCTACAACAACAAAAATATTATGGAACTTATCATAAATAGGTAACTGATTCTGTGGCTGTTGTTGCCAATAGTCAGCAAACTAAAAATAAAAACTGCAAATATAGCTGCCAGATACAGCTGTTGCATCTTGCGTATGTTAGTAAAAATGGCATAATAACCCAAGATGTATTCTCTATTTTTTCAACAGTCAGCTTATTGAAAACAGAGAAAATTTATCAGTTCACTGATTAGGATGCTTACTCACTCTGAAGAGGCAGTATGAGAAAACAAACAAAGAAAAACTAAATTCTCTCCGATATTGTTAATTTTTGATCCCAAATTATAAATAGCTAAGCACTTACATGTTTGCACAAAGCAAATTTCTGCAAGTCTGGTTCATTGGTTAAACTGTCATTTCATTCCAGTGAGTAGCTAAGCAGAAAGAATGGGATTCTTCATTTATGCTAAAGTGATCTTCAAAACTTTTTCTCTCAAAAGTCAGCTAAAGAAAAGATACCCAAATAAAAAACCTTAAGAAAAACAAATCTCATACCAATGGAGATAAAAATGTTAGTTTTTTTCTTCATATAGTCAGTATTTCATGAAATGATACACCACATATTTGCAGTATTATTTTTTAATGTATCTATCTTTTTATAAATGTATTTCGTGTGCCAGTACAATAGACACCTGTGCGTTAGTAATAGTATCATTTTGATCAGGTATCGTATGATAAATCACCCTTGGAACCTTGTGTCTATAGAAAAGAAAATAATTTGAAATTTTCATTGCTGATTTTTTAATGTATGCATAAGTTTGCTCCTTGCAAAACTCTTTTATCCATATTAATTACTCTTTTCTCTGCTGTCCTTGAGTTTTTCTCTTCTGGAGTTAGAAAGCTGCCAAGGAGTACAAGGATTCCTATAACCTGTATCATGTCTTAGCCTCAGTCTAGCTTTCTTCACAAACATCTGTTCAAATTCATGTCTTTCAAGCTTTCAGAAAGGAAAAGGCTGTACAGAGTTAACATACAAAGAGTGCCATTATATTCTCAGTTTCAGGCATGACCCATTTTTCCTACAAACCTTCACAGCACTTCAAATAAATTCCAGGCAAACACCATTTGGAGAGTATGGATGAGAAACAAGGGGATGGAGATAACTGTTCTCACAATTTACACCCGGTTGCTGCATTTAAATGTTCAGATTTATTTTCTGAATGTTCCTTTTGAACATAGTTTGAATAACTGCATGGAAGATGTTGCTCAGAACAAGGTGAAGCCATAAAAGCACAGGTGTGTCATGCAGGCTCCTTAGGGACTGAATGGACTTTTAAAAAAACTCAATGTTTCAGGTTTCTCAGATTCCAATCATCAGTAGACGAACACATTTCAGTCTTTCAGCTCCAGTTCCACAATTACCTTCAGCTCAGTATTTAAAAACTCATATGTTTTCTGAATTCACAATACCAAATCACCTGAGACTCATCTCCTGCACAGGTATGACACATATTTATCATGCTCCTGGTGAGCTGAGGCTGATTTACCTGAATTTTTCAATTTTCATGTTTATGGCTGTTATCACTGGTCTCTGATTCACCAGGAGTCATAAGTACATATGTGAAACTTGACAAAATCCTTGACCTTAACAGAAAAGAGCTTTATCACTGAGTAGAAATAAATTCCTTTATTACATATGTCTTCGGAGCCTTCTAATACAAATTTTTCTTCCTCTCTCCCTCTCTCTCTCTCAATAGAGTAATTCAGAGAAAAATCTGTTTCTTCCCAAGTAACCACATTCCTTAGAAGTTTAGAAATAATCCAAGATCCTCAAGTGCACTTGGGAGCAGGCTAAGTTTAATGCAAAAGCTATCTTCCCTAATAAGTTTTTTTTCTTTCCTCTACAGAAAAATGAAGGGCACATGTCATAAAAATAGCCTTAGAGAAAATAATAAAGAATGGATATTTTATTGCCACATTATGTCTAGTTTGTGTATTCTGTTCTAGTGAACAGACTGACATATTCTGACATCTCAACAGCTTTTCATTGATTTGACATTGCACTTTCATCACCTCTGCTCTAATAGCATCAGAAAGGCCACAGTGTTGCCAGAATCCAGCCTTGCAAGTATATCACAGCGCTTGGAATTAACGAGGTCCTGACCTAAATGTTACAACAGAACGCTTCATGACTAAAAACCACTTTACAGATATTTTTATTAAACAGGTCACTGCAGCACAAAAAGGAAAAAAAAAAAAAGAAGAAGAAAACAAACAAAAAAAAAAGCCAACCAAACAAAACCCAAACAACATCATGTATGCTATCCTACATTCTTTTTTCCCTCTTTTTCAAATAAAGGCATGCTTAATTATCTAGATTTCTCAGGCATTTAAATGCTTTCTGCTTATATAAGTACCAGACCTAAACATAGACAAGAATTTTCATCCTGTAATTGTTAGGTTCATTGTAGACTGCTGTAGCAAAGCACACAAAATGATCTCCTCTCACATGTTAATCTGAAGTTTGCTGACTTTTCTGTTTTGTTACCAAAATCACTGGAGAGTCCCCAGGATACCACATGTTACTTGATAACTATCAATATAATGTCAAAGATCATAACAAATAATTCACACCAACTCTACAAAGAGCCTTGCTGAACATCTGAAAGTCAACTAAAAAAAAAAAATGTCTGCATGCATTGCCTTTGGAGTGTGGACCTGTTAATTATCTATCTATGACTGCATCTGGATTTTCTTACTCCTCAAAATTAAAAAAAAATTTCTTGTAAGACCTGACCAAGGATGAGTTAAGACTCACTCTAAATAACTATGCTCCCCAAGCAGTAAAACAAATGAAGTCTGATCTCCAAGAGCATTTTCTTTGATAGCTGGGTTCCCTGCTGTTCTTTGAGGTATAAAGCTACCATGTTTCCTTTTGGGAACTTCAGGGTCAAATATGTGGAGTTCATTCTGTCTTCTCTGCTCAGCTGGGTGGTTTTTAGTGGGCCATGAAAGAAGAAAATCACTGATCTTAAGTTCTCTGCTTCCCTGCAAAATTACATAAAATTGATTGATAAGAATTGCCATTTCTCTAAGAAATCTACTTCAAAAATGTGGTTTATTAATCTACTTAAAACAGGAGGATTTATTAAAAAAATAAAAAATAGGTAAAGCATGACATATAAACAGCATTTACAATTGCCACATTTTATCTATATTTCCAGTTCCTGTTGGTAATGAACAAGTTAACATTTAAAATCTTTTTATCTATGCAGAGTGAAAGCAATTATAGTAAGTTTTAACAGTGAAGGTCAGTAATCCATGTAATTTTTTGACTGAGATTGTAGAGAGCTATTGAAGGAATATGAAATTATTCTATATTAGCATTTCTTATTCAGATCTGGTACAAAATAGCAGTTGGCTTCACCTTGCATAATTGAAATGCCCACTGACAGGAGAATAATCTCTCTCCTTTAATTTTTTCCCCCTTTTTCTGTCTTTAGCCCTGGTGAATGTCAAGGTATATTTATGCTCCACTGCAAAAGACTTCATGATTTTAAACTACCTTCTTTTTAATATTTTTTTATTTTATATCTTCACAAGTGAACAAACCCCCCAAATATTCTATAAGAAGGTTGTTAGTGCAAAGAGTAGCACTCAGTGCACAGCAGCCCACAACTTCCTATGTGTAATGACTGCACATCCAGTTACAAAGAGCTATGTTAGTCCACTCTTGGCTTTCTCAAAGTTTTTTTTGTTGGGTTTTTTTTTTTTGGGGGGAAGGGTTGTGTTGGTTTTTTTTTTTGTTTTTTGGTTGGATTTCCGTTGTTGTTTTGGTGGTTAAAATTTTTAATTATTCCTGTGTTTGCTCAGACACTAATAGTTTACAATTAAGCATTTTTTAAAAAACCAATAAATTATTTATGTCCCCTTATATATAAATATATTAAGGAATTTTAATTATTAATTTTAGAGGAAGAGAAGAGAGGAAGCAGCAAAAGATGAGGAAGTTTGTCCTCTGCTATGTTTAAAAAATAAAGTAGAGGTTTAATTCAAATTAAATGCTGTCAAATTAACAAAATAATGAAATTATAAATATTGAACATTAAAAACATTAATTACATTGATCTATGAGCTTTCAGTTGCAGCCATCTGGGAGATTTTGTAAAACATACAGAGAAAATCTGCTATCATGTTTAACATTTCATGAACAAGTAACAGAGAGCTTATGTATCCTGAGACATATTAAATAAACATAATGTGCTGTTTACGTCCTTACTTTTAGGTGTCTAATAAAAAAAAATCCAGTTGCTATGTCCTGTTTGGACCTCTCAAGCCTTGTAAGATTTAATGAATTTTGGGGGAGCAAAAATAGAATGGCTGTCCTCTGAAATGATACAGAGAAGAAGATGAACATCAGCATTTGGGGAGCATCACTAAAGAAAGGAAGTGAGCACAAATATAAGGGGAGGAGAAAAATAGGGGCCAGAAAGAGTAAACAGAAAACTGAAGGTAAGGTTCAGTATTAATGAAAATTAATTAATTTTAAAATGTAAATTAGGTAATTCTATCTCATACAAAGCTGACTGGATACATACATACACACGCACACACACGCGCGTATGTATATAAGTATATACATGAATATGCTAATATGCTATGCATATTCATCTGGACATTTAAGTAGTGATATTTTTAAAAAGTAAGAAAATTAAAATTGTGAAAAATTTGGACCATTTTCATATTTCTATGGCTGATTTCCCAGTATGATTTCTTTATTTGTTCTACATGCAAATAGCCACTTTTTAAATGTTTTTTTCTTTATTTGGTAATTACAGTTAGGGGAGCTTATTTGTTCATGTGTTTGTTTTTCCTTTAGACTACACTATTATTAAGGAAGAACTGTGGTTTAAATATTTTGTTCTGCAGCAAAAAATTGTAGAATAAAAGTTGTAAGAAATCATACTCCATATTATCAGAATAGGGAAGAACACAATTTTTATTCTAGTATTTAACTCAGACATCAAGAGTTTTGTTTCTTTGTTTAAACAGATAATGAAATCTGAAGATTTTCGTTCTTTTCTAGTTTTATAGCTATTTAAAAATGAAGAAGGCTGACTGAAAAATCATACTTCCATTAGAAAACTGAGGAATAGTCATATTTAATTAAAGTAAAACCTGTTTGCATTTTTACTCTTTTCTGAGAGCAGATGCTACTGAATTTATAGGAAGGAGAAAGAAAGAAAATTTCCATTATAAATTGTAGAATAATTATGTTGCTACAAAAGGTCCTTGTATTCTTCCATTTAATGTTTCAGGTTGTTTTATGCTTTTTTTGCATGATTGAACGTAATAATTTCATTGATTTCTTTTATTTGAACAAATTTTCCATCTTGCCTTCTTATAAAAATTAATTAAATGAGATTGTCATTTTTGGAGTAAAAAGGAGTGATCAATCATCCCTTGAATTTTACCTTCCTGAACACTGCCTTAGACTCACCTATAAAAACTTCCCCACCTTCTCAAACAATGAAAAACAAAAGCAAGGAAAGGTAAAAGAAAATAACTTCTTATACTTGAAGATATGATCCACATGTGCTTCTCCATCATGATAGGTGTCAGGAGAACATACCAGAGTTGACATGCTATTAGTCTAAACAGATACAATTCCTTGTTTCCTGGTAAAATTAAAAAGTATTTTGTCATATGACTGTTAATCATTAAATAATCATTAAATAATGTAAATTATCATGACAAGCTTGTACAAAATGTTTATGGCAGTATGCATAAACAGAACAGCTCTGCAGTCCCCAGTCTTGTTTAAAGGAGTAGGTGAAGATAACCCACATAAAAAAAAGCTACATAAAAAAAAGGGATACCATAACCCAAGAACCAAAAAAACCCAAAAAACAGGCAAGAGTCTTTTATATCATCAGTATCTCTTTTTAGTACCTGTCAGAGCAAAGCATTAAAAAGTGAAATTGTGTTTCCAGTTTATGCTGAGAATGAGCTGCATTAGTAGCCCTGCGCATTTCAAACTATAGGCAGATTGGCTTATGCAGGAAGGCAGCATGATCTATCCTTTGTGAAGCTGAGCTACCATAGTGCTTGTACCCAAACCACTTTTTGATGTTGGTTACCTACATTGCACATACAGGACCAAGTTTGGGTGAGTTCTTTTCTTACTACTCCATAATTCATTTCAGAAAAGAGAAGATGACATCATTTGCAACATAACTATTGTTTTACTTCTTCAGCTGGCATTAAACAATATATAGTACACAGGAGAAATAAACAAAAATAACTCTTAGAACATCATTTATATATCTAATCTCAGGTTATGGGTTATATATACAGAAATAAAGCCATACTGTAAAAAATTAATCCCAAATCTCCCCCCATATCCTACCTCAAGAAAAAAACAAACAAACCAAAAAACAACCAAACAAAAAAAACCCCAACACAAAACAAAACCATGCAGACCTACACAGACAACACTGACACTGCAAGTCACCCAGACAGCCAAAAACACAGTGCTGCCTTCAGCAGCAGCCACATACAAGCTCAGACAGCTGTGTCCTGTGCTCTCTTATGTTGGTAGAGGCAGGAGGTCACTAGTGCAGTGCATACAGCTCTCTCCAGGTTTACAATCATACATTCACTCACCAATTTTCTCAGTACTGACAGTACTAGCACAGGTCTTGTACATGCCCCAGCAGCCCTGCCTGAATGACAGCCCTGATGCCCCCACGATTTCATGGCTTCTCCAATTTGAAGTTCGACAGGAAAGTCAAAGGTAAACCCCATGAATATCTGGTTTGGGAGGATTCAGACACCCCTCACCTGGAACCAGGCACACAGAAGCCACAGTTCTTCTCCAGCCTCTGGTGCTGATTTCCAGAATCTGTCTCTTTCACCCCAAGTCCACCAGCAGATAATTTTGGAACTCTCTCTCTCTGTCTCTCTCTGTTTCTTGTCTCTGTCTGTCTCTCTGTCTCTGTCTCTCTGTTCCTGCCCCAGTGGCTGTAAGATAAAGATCCCCATTATCTCCAGTAGCTGACTCTGAGACCTCACAGGCTGGGGTGCCTGTAACCCAAGTCTGACTCCAGCAGCTGGCAAGGAGTTTCACTCCCACACTCACTTCTTGCCAGCAGCTGATACAGAGTCCTTGCAGCTCACATGCACAGGCACACACTGCCTACAGTGTCATTATGCAGTAAGATAGTTAAGAAATTAATAAGATACAAAAAGACAGACAGGGCTCACAGTGAGCAGAGAAGCATACTGACCAGCCCCATTTAACACACAATGGCCCCTTCATGTTCCAGTCTATCTCCACTCTTCAGTCCTTACAGCTCCTCCTTTCTCCTGCACATTCCTTCATTTCTTTGCACACTCCAATCCAATCAACATCCTGGAATCTCAGGCTGGCACCCTAAGGGATTGCAAAACCCATGATGATCCTCTCTGAAATGATTCCTGCATTTTGTTGATAGCCTATCAATTTGTGTATCTGACAAGGTTTCGTGAGCTCCATTGTTGTTTGTCAGCTCTGTGTCTCTACATGGTTTGTTTTTTTTCCTCCTGCTTTTCCATGTCATGCCAGTTTCACATGGTCCTCAATCAGACAGATCTTACTGACTTTGTGCTCACACTCCGCAAGTTCTTACACACTGACCTAACAGACCAAGTTTTTTCTTAGTATTGTGTCTGTTATCAGATTTTTGCCTCCTCCTTCATCTTAGCATCCCATTTTGATGAGGTCTTTAATCATATAACCTTAAAGGAACACATGCTCTTTCATTACATAACAAAAAAAAAAAACAAACCTTTAAAAATATTATTTTACGTATACCCTCCATCTTACTTTTTATTTAATGTGGCTTTACTGAGAGTGATGGATTTGTCTGGTAAAGACATAATTTCACTGCCTGCCAAAAAGATATGTGTACTACACAACCACGAGAAGAATTCTCGTTGGCAAACATCAACATGATGCTAATGGTGCAGCTTCCATTGGATTTCATGTATTGGCAAAATTCCAGTATTGTTTTTTTTTTTTGAATATTTATTATCATTCCTATGATACTTCATGTGCAGACAAAATAACAATTTCCCTAATACTTCAAAGGGTTCCTCATTATTTTTCTTGCAGTTATTTCCGGTGATCAGAATAATTAATAAATGCCACTGAACCCACCCTGCAAGCTTACAAGGTAAACGATCAAGTACATCAAAAACTCCAAGGCAACGAGTCAATGGAGTTTTGACTCGGGATAAAAGTCTGAGCATCCCTGAATTAGAATTGACTGCTCTTCTGTCTGGGTATCAGAGTCCTCAACTAACATTTATGCAATCCCAATGTATTTATGAAGAGGAGGTTCATGACCCTAAGTATTATCTATTTTATTTTAAACACCAATGCACATCAATACTATGAATTATTCAGGATATACTGAATTTCAATGTGTGACTTAGGTCAGGCTCCAAGATCATCATGTTTAAAATTCAGACAGAAGCAGTGCTTGAGGGGATTGTAAGAGGAAGGGATAACCTCTGGATTAATGAATGTATTACTAAGGATTTTATCATCATCCTTTTTTTGTACATTCTGATCACAAAAATATGATAAGTGCTGAAGTTAAAAAGGCTCAAATCCAAGATTTTTCATGCCTTAAGAAAAATTCATAAGTTACATCTCCCGTGGTCTATCTGCATGCTCTTCAGAAAGATGATCTGTCCTTCTGTCTTCCTTTGAATTTAATATAATTAGCAGTGACATGTAGATCAATATGGCTTAAGCTCCCTCATTCTTCCACAGCTGTTACTCAGAAAGACATTTAGAAATTTATAATTAGGAAGAAAAATTACTGAAGGATTCTATTTGTTAAAAAATATAATTCTATAATTATTTATTTTAACAGCCACCCTCAAACTCAGTAGACTGAATATCATTTTAAATCCCTAGTAAATCTGGCAGCTAGCTAAAATTATTTATGGTCCATAATTTATAATTTTTTCACCCTTCTTACTTTTTAATCTTTTATTTACAAAAGTGTTAATTGTCCTGGATTATAGGACAAAATACAACAGGAGGACATGTTTGAATGATAAGCTTATTAAAATATTCTTGAGGATCTTTGCTTCATACTGACATTAGAAACTTAACTGTCATTCAAACATAAGCTTTCTTTCCATCACAAACTTAGAAAGCAAATAAAACAGAAAATATATTGTGCATTCAGTAAGGATTTATATTTAGATATCTGTCTAATAAATGACTATTTTCTCTTGAACAATGTTTTCTAAATTCTGTCAGACTTCTTTTTAAATGATTACTAGGTTTCTGCTATTTTGGAAACAGTATTTTAGACCTCAATGAATTTTCTAGTCACAGCCTGAAGAAACTGTAATAGATAATTATGTTGCTTATGAAACTTAAACTCTGAGACGAGTCTCCCTATCAAGAGAGAGAGAGACTAACATAACAAGACTACTTCTGTACTATACTGTGAACTACTAAAGGTGCACAACAGTAATTTCTTACTTTTATGTAAAGTGAGCACATGGAAATGTTAATTTCCTTCCCAGAAGCTTTGATGAGAAAAAAAAAAATCTACATCCCCACTGTAAAGAATCAGGGATTGAAAACTTGATTTATGCCTCAGTGGACATACTTGAACATGGTCTACATTAAATTAAAAGACTTCAGAAAGGAACTTTACAGAATAAGATCCTTTGAAACAACTTGGTGTGGGACGATGAGTTATCCAGATGATGTGTTATTAATATGGTGCACATCTTCTATGTATGGATTTAAAAGCACTCACTGAGGATGCAGAGATGTTCTGTGAGGACCTAAAGATGGGAATCTTACACTCAGAATAAGCAGAGAAGGAGAGAGAGGGAGAGAGAAAGAGAAAATTCAGAGTAAGAATATTGTCAGAAAAGTATTTGCCTATCAGTGGTAGGTCACCATGTTTAATTTTCCATGAGAAAGACTGTGGTTTCATACCAGGAAAATATGCATTCTGGGCCTGTTAATATCTTGTCATGAAGCAGAATACTTGCTTTCAGTTATCCAGTAATTTTCCATTGAATTGTATTCCAACATCCAGCAAAACTTTATCACTTCCAGTGATAAAATGGTTAACAATGATAATCTCACTATGATCATTCTCAAAGAGAGAATACAAGGTTCCCAAGTAAGAAATTTCTCTGATTTTAGTCATAGTCCTAATAGATGTATACTGTAATACCCTTAGTTTATTTCACCTCCTATGTAACTCAAGTCTGTCATTAAAAACTTTATTGTATTCTATTCTTTTATATCTCATTCTTTTGCTGAAGAATAAAGACAGGGATAATAACATGGCTTCAAAATAACAGTCTATTGCCATATAAAAATGTTGCTTAACTACACGTCCACTTAAGTTAAAAAGTAGTCAAAGTGATTCTATGACAAACTGTACAAATGAGCCAAGTGTGAATATATAGATAAGATATAATGTGCATATTTTTGTGGTTGCTGCATTTAATTACAATGACTCATGTCTGGGAATATCATCTGGATGATAATGATGAATAATATGTTCAATAGTACATAAAACATACGTCAAATTAACAAGACATGTTGAATTCCCTCCTACATTTTCAAAAGCTCATCCAAAGCTTGTTGAATCATTCCCTAATTATTAACAAAACAATGCTCATTAAGCACAGTTCCTTTCATTTTTAATGAGAATTTGTTGACAGGAGATGATTTATATAGATGCTACATACATCTAGATCTGGCATGCACTAGTTGAAATCAAGAATTGGAAGAATTCAAACACAGAGTTTAAATACTGCGGGGTTTTTTTAGTTAGTTAACTCAGATACACAGATATCATGATGGAAATAAGAAATGAGAAAATTTAGTTTCTTTGAGCTTCCAGAATTCAACACAATGCTTTGTGATTACTATGGCTTGTTATACAACCCTTCATACTTGAAATCTCTCGGAATTTCGTGACCTATAGCTCCTCAGTGTCTACTGACAAAAGCTTTCCCATCTTTTAAATATTTACCATGTTTTAATATTTATTGAAATTTAGGACTTTAAAAGAGTGTAGTATTCAGATTTAGAAACACTGAAAAAAACCCAAAAATAAATAAGCATATATATATATATGTATTTTAAACTATTATTTGGAGACATAAGAAGAACCTGTAACTGGTGAACAGATGAAGCTCTGCTGTCCCAAAGCAAGATTAACTGAAAAAGAAGGGGGGAAGAGGAAAAAAAAACATAGCATTGGCAGCGTGACATTCTTTGTCTTCCCTGTTAAGTTTTAGAATTATTTACAGTCAAAAAAAATATGTTTGCAAGAGTCATATCTATTTGTAAAATATATGGTAGTTACATGGCATAAATTAATAAAACCAGTGAGTTTTTAGTTAAAGTTCTGACCAGAAATGAAGTCAGAATAAAATCTGACCCAGGCTTCTGAGGAAGAAAGGTGGCTGCAGGTAAGTGAGAATTTCTTTTAACTCATCCTTTAAACCATAGAAATTAGACAAAAATCTTATTATTGTGCAATTACAGAAGAGAACTTGATGTCTCAGGAGGACTCTCACAAGACTTTAACCTTTGATTTAGGGAATGCATGCTTTCCTTAAAAAATTAATCTTTATGCCAGATGTTAAATATTATTTTAATGTCTATTTACCCAAAGGTAAGGAGAGAAATGAGAAACTGGTAAATGGTTGGGGAAAAAAACCAAAACCAAACTCCAGCCCATCCAATCCCTCCCCTCCCCCACAAAAAAAAAAAAACCAAAAACAAACCAACAAAACCAAAACAAAATTAACAATCCACAAAGCAAAGCTCTAGGATTTCCTTGTCATAATGTTAACCTGTTAAACTTTCTAACATATCAGTAATTTTTTAAGTGCTGTATAAGCATGTGATTAATGAATGCCATATAACATTGACACAGTGGGCAATCCAGTTTACGGCTATTGGCTCGTGACAGAAATCTCAAGGTACTGGCTTACTAACTAAAGTTAAAATAATAGCACACTCAATTAAGTTACAGATGGTAGGAGCAGAAACCTTTTGAGCCAGCATAATTAATTTTAGTCATTTAAACTTTAGTAACAACACGTTTAGGCGGATTATGTTATTGTAAACAAAAAAGTACCAAGGTTCACATTAAACATGCCCCATGATACCTTGTGCTTTCCAAGAGTGGATTGGATTTGCCAGCAGTTTTATATCCTCCTGTGCTAACCATCCATGCAGAAAGTACAGCTGTTGGTGGTCAGCTTAGCAATTCAAATGTTTCACTTGAAAAGCCATGCCAGCATGACTTCTTCATCAAGGCATCTTGCAATGACTATAAAATGGAACCAAGAGCGCCACAGTGCAAGCAGACAGAGTTAATGTAGTTTGTGCTGTTGGCAGTGAAGTGCCCTCTTGAATAAGCATCAGTATAAGTTATTCTGTGAAAAGGACTCTCTCTAAACTGAATTTATTCCAGTTACAAGCAAGTCCTTTTGTAATTAGTCATTTGAGTTGTATGTTACCTCAGCTTTTGATATTTAAAACTACCAGCAGCTATTATTAGGACACCGACCAAAACAAATTAAATAAAATTGAAATCATGGCAGCATGGAATAAGAACAGGAGTGTAACAAAGACAGTCTAATAACTTTATCTGAAATTGCAGATACACAGTTGGAGAGTTACCGCAAACTCCTTGGTGACAAATTCTTTCATAATCATCAAAGACCTTTAGGAGATCAAAAGCTCTCAGCTTAAAAACGTTCACAATAAACATTTGATTACTTCTTGGAAAAAAATAAGCCAAAACACATTTTAAGTGTAACAGCCTGCAACAATCTGAGGGAATTCAGCAGTTTAAATCACAGACAAAAAAATCTATAACTATAATTATATATCACGGGTTAAATATCTTCCAGTGAGTGACACAGGCCAGAATGAATAACTAAGAACCTAATTAAGACACCTATGAAAACGCAGGAAAAAAAAAAAACAAACCAAAAACAACCAAAGCTCACAAATTTCTTTTCTAGATATTATGAAAGCAATCAAAGATGAAATTCAGAAAAATCACCATAAACAAAGAATAGCAAAATTCATTCTTGCACTTGTGAGAATCCCATGTTGTGACAGATATCCTTCTTACAGGTTCTTTTTTATTATGGTTCTGTCCTGTCTTTGTTGTTCTTTTGGGGTATGTGGGAGAATTTTATGATGTTAATACTCTACTTCATACTTCTTTTATTAAAGGAAAACTTGGTATCAAAATATGGCTTTGCTTTCTAGTGAAACCTTCATCGAAAGGTCCAGCTTAGGCTTTGCAAGTGTGCAATTCAGATAAGAAGAAGGAAGGGAAAAAAGTAAATGTGAGCTAATAATGTCCACAATACATGGTTTTATTTTTACTTGTTTTTAATTAGTACCACTTAGAATTGATTTAGATCTTTGACCTGTAATGGGTTTTAGGTTGTTTCTTTTCATGTTGATTTGGTTTAGATAATTTTCTTTTCATTTTTTCCCCTCAGATATTTGAGACCTGAGTTTAAAAGTGAGATGAAACATTTTCTCCACTACCATCCTAAAAGTACAAAGACAGCTTTCAGCACGAAAACTCTTTAAAGAATGGTGTGATAAGACCACTTTTAAGTGTTATAAGAACTTCTATCCTTATTTGCTTTTGTTAGCGCTTTTCTCACACGGGAAATTGCACACTTATTGCTACAATCATGTCCCCTGATTGAAGAGTCAAACGTTTCTTCTAATCAGTCGTCAGTTGCTACCTCCGTTCAAGTAAATAAAAAAAATCTCAGCCCTGTTTATAAATACCTCAGGGAATGGAATGAAGATGTTGGAGACAGACTCTTGTCACTGGTCAGTACATAGTGACAGCATAAGAGGCAAAGGCCGCATAATTAAATATAGGAAATTCCACTCCAGTATATGAAAACTTCTATTTTGCTACAGTGAGAGTGGCCAAACGCTGGCCGCCCTGGTTGACTGCAGAAATTGACAGGATGAGAGAGCTCAGGCTGGTCAACATGGAGAAGAAAAGACCTCAGGGAGACCTGCGGGCTGCAGCTTTCCAGGACCGGAAGGGAACTTAAAAAACAAAGGAGGGAGAAGGTCTCTATATGTGGGCAGATGTGACAGGATAAGGGACAATAGTGTAAACTGAAAAAAGGCAGATGTTAGGAAGAATTCTTTACTCAGAGGGTGGTCAAGCACTGGGACAGCAGATGTGGTGGAGACTCCATTCCTAGAAGTGTTTTTACTTGATTTAGCAGGAGCTTAAGGCAATATTGGAATGTTGGAATATTGACAAAAACCCTGCTATTGTGTTCTTAAGAATTTAGGTAACAATCAAAATAATCCCAATAGTAAAGCAAGAATCATAAAGATGATTCATGGAAGGAATCTAATTTTGCATCGTCTGAGTATTAGTTTGGAGCAGTGTATTTCTCCCTATTAACTATGTGAATTCTCTATGAATTATTCTCATCAAATAATCTTGGAGTGTACTTTCATGACCTCCTTTTTTAGGTCATAAATGCCTTCCTGGAAGGCATTTCAGGTGCTTTGGTTTGATATCTGAAGTCTGTTGAGCTGAGCCCAGGATCGTTTTCAAATACAGAGTTGTAGCTTTGTAGTACCTGGCAGGTTAACATCCTAATTCAAAAATAAAGTTACAATGCATCATTTGACAATAAAGTGGCAATGCATGGTTTAACTCTTCAGACCCTTTGTTCACCCTATGAGAAAAATGGTAGACTTAGCCTGAGCACTTATGTACACTACAAAATTCAGCTATTTACATGATTCTCTGTACCTATGTCAGATGTTACCAACAACATTTTGATTACCTAAGAAAAAAATATAAAAAAATCCAGCACACATTGTAAGATAACAAGCAGAGTGAACCTATTAGCTGTGGAAATATATAAAAATATTTGTATAGTATCTTTTAATAAATACTCAGTGATTCTTTCCAAGTAATTATGTACTTGTAATTAAGCTCTGAGTTCTGTATGCCCAAATTTAAAATATTAGTTCCACTTTAAAGAAACTAATCTTTAGAGGTGTACTCTTTACAACAGCTCAAGTAAAATAATACCTTTAGGTAACAAAGAAGCAGATTCTTAATTTGTTAAGTCTGCTATGCAATTTTACAGTAGCTAATATCTGATTTATAATTTTGAGCTACATATAATCTTGGTAGTTAAAGGAATATCATAGCAAAGAACAGGAGTCATGCAATGTATTTCAAAACAAAGCACAGTCTAAGATCCATGATTTGTTTGATGTCAAGGGCAATGGACAGATTCAGCCTTGATCTGCCAATAGAATTCATTGAGCGGTTCAGCTCACTCACTGAATTAAGTGAAGCTTAGTCACAGAACAATATAAATTCCTTCAGTAATAACTGGATTACTAGTATTGCTTTTCTCTTCCTCCATCAAGTGCTTTCCCAAAACAAAAAAAGAAAAAACTACTAACTTCAAATGTTTCTTATATGTGCCACATGCATGAAATGTTATTTTATGTATTAATGTATTTGATTATAGTAAAGCTAAAATAATCGTGATACTACACATCTAATGTATGTGTGTTATAAAATAATCCCAGCATTTGTTAAACGTCATAAGATAACTTGAAATGGCATTAAACAGGGCCTTAATGTCTTCTCTCCTTACTTTGCAAGTCTGTGTGAAGAGCCAGTACATCCTAGAGCAGAAGTCACCAAAATCGCCTTCCTAGTTTTACAGCCTGCAACAGAGGAAAAGGATTTGTACCAGGACTGTTCTCTCATAAATACGAGGTTACATCTTGACAGGACAAAATATTGTCTAGTGCTGTCCGTGTGCCAGTTCTCTTCCATTTGAGAAACAGACTGAAACTTGACTGAAAGTGGCCTATATTTCCTTTATAATAACTGAAGTTCTAAACTGTGGATATACCTATATATTTCTGATAGCTCTAGATAGCTACGTATATATGAAGCAGTGTTGTACTGTCTGTAAGAAATATTTCAAGAAAGAAAAAGTACAGAAAATTAATTGAGGCAAACTGGTGACAGTTTATCCTCTTTTATAGCTGATAATGCTAAAGGAATTTTTTTTTTTGTGTAAATTTAAGGAAAACAGAAAAAATATTTTATCCTAGAAACTTCACTGTATTACATAATTGCTACCAAGGAAGCAAAATACAAATAAGTCATCACTGAGTTTAAAGACGTGTAATATAAGTTTCTATTATCATGTTAATTTGTTGAGATTTCAGAGCTCAGTGCCATACTTAATTTACAGTCTTGGTATCCATGAAGTTGTGAGGCTGAAGCTTCACACTATGGCATGTTCTGCTTCTACAGATCTTTTAAAATAAGCTACCTATTAAAAGTTACTTTTGTTAACTACCTAGTTTTTATTAATAAGTTATTGTGGGAAGATTAACCTAGGTATGGCAGAGTGAGGCTCTTAAAGCTTGAACAATGCTTGTATTTCTTTCATAATGTGAACTAAGTTTTTAATTATAATATGTCATTGTAATTAAAAAAAAAGAATGTACAGTTTTTCAGACAGAAGTTTTTTTCAGTCAAGCATACAACGAAGAGGAAGGATTTGTATAAGGAGAAATGTGAACACTTAGTGCATTGTCAAATGCAACCATGAAGAAATAAAAATGGGACCGGAATGTAAACAAGGAAAAGAAGCATATGACAGATTTATAAGTCAACAGAATTTTAAAGTTAATTTGGTTTCATTTTTAGTATTTCCTTGACCTAACTACAACTCTTGTTTTGTATTCTTCAAGTGGATGTTGTCTCTTTTTCCTTATTCTTCTGCATGGAAAATTATCTTTGTGAATCTGGCACTGATTTCTACCATTCTCCTGATGTGGGGCTTAGTGGACAAATAGGGTATCTTGCTTGTAGATTGCTAACAGTTGAAAAAAAAAACCAAAAGGAAACCCAGCAACCCAGCCAACCAACCAAATCAAAGGAAAGTCCACACTGGAACATTAAACATTTTCCACTAACTAGAAGTCAAAATAGGCTACAGAAATCCTTTTTCAGTGGCCTCAAACCCTTCTGCAAAATGTACAAGGTGTTTAGTTTTGAGTTTTTCTTGGAGGACATCCAATTTCCAGGTGTAATCTAAGACTCATAATTTTTTTGCTTTACTGCACTAAATTTGCAAGTACAGCTAGTTCTCTGGATCAAATCCTGTTTCAAAACAAAAGATGCCAGCATCTGATGTCAGTGTTGCTAAGTGCCTGATTGCACTTAACACCATCATGTGCTGCCAGATCGTTTGTCTGAGCTGGCTGTGATAGAACAGTTAGGTGTAATTTACTATTCAGAACACTGCTGAATGCAATAAGGCATTTTAAATAGTGCTAATGTTGCAGTTAGCTTTGTTTCATTTTGGTTGTGGTTTTTGGGTTTTTTTTCAAAAGCTAGGTGATATATATGCATATAGGAACACTGGATTAAAATAAAACTTAGAAAATATGATCACCAGCTCTAGTCTGAATGTGAACCACTTATGTTTTAACAGATCTGTTTTAAAGGGTTCATTTTAAGGGCTGAAAATAATAAACTTACAATGGAGAAAGGTGAGGTTCATGAAGGATTAAAAAAGAAGTATTCACATTCCTTGTTCCATGTATTATACATATAAAAAATTACTGTTATCTTTTTTATCCATTAAAGGAAGGTTTTCCTATTCCTAGAAATAATTGTGAATTTTCCAGTAAATAATTTTTATTTTGGAAATTTGGTATTGTTAGAAATCCTAGCCTTGCAGAAAACTGTACATGAACTTTCAAAGAAATGGATGTTTCTTGCAAAGACAATATTTTTAACATGAGATCAGGACAGCCAATGACACTGAGGATGGAACATTCAAAAAACTATTTAAACATATTCACTATGTCACCTGTTGTGCCATGCTGATATTGGATTCTGAGGTACAATTCTGCCCTTTGGGAACTGTTCTCAGCAATGTATTTCTGGGATAGACCACAAATTGCTGAAATGAAATTTGAGATACCTTCTTAAAATCCTTTGAGGAATTCCCTAATCTCTTAAAAACCCATAATGCTCTTTTGCTTTTTTTATTTTTATTTTGCCTGACAGATTTTTTTTCTCCTAGGTTAGTTAAATGAACAAATTATTACTTTTAAAACCACCAATACAATTCTCTGAGACACATCCCAATGCTTTGAGCATTTCCCTTGTTTGAGGGAGACATGCTCAAATTGATTCCTAGATTTTACAAGAAAGGGATCTTTATCAAGGAACATGTGCACATCATATAACCAATATACAAGAGCTGGGATACAGCTACTGTGAGTAGTGGATAGAAGAAATAACAGACAGACTTTTTTAAGGGCATCATGAAAACATGAAAGCATGACTCAAGCCTCTGCAGGCAACTAAACAGGATTCATCTTTCTTAATTCTAGACATTTACAGATGGAACTAGTCCTCTTTAATAGTCAGTGGCAAAATTGGGCATTTTTGACCTATTTTAGTTTGCCTTGAGATGAGAGAATTCATGGACTAAACAAGACTGTACTTTTTCCACTGGTTTTAAAAAAAAGTCTAGAAAAATAGTTCAAAAAATTCCACGTCTATACCTATATCTGGTCAGGTGACTTGGATTTCCAGAAAGAAAAAGATCACATATTCCAGTGAAAACTTCTTAGCTATGTGGGAAATTTTTCCTACAATCATGAGAAGTATATTGGGATTTTTTTGTAGCTGGGATTGGCCTGGTTTGAAATACCATTCTTAAAAACAAGTTAGTGCATAACATATTCTACTGCATATTCAGTGACTCAATTCATGTCCAGACAGTTGGTAAATAAAGTAACTTCTCTAGGAGTTATAAGCGTACTCCTGAAGCCTTAACTGCAAGACCTTGACCTTCTTTATTCATCATGTCCCAGTATACTATACTTCATTGAATTTAAGCTTCTTGTTTGTGTGCTGTGATATCTTTTACCCTAATAGGATAAAATTCACCCAAATCAAAAACCAGATAAGATGGCACACATAACTTACTGCTGGTTTACTTAATCATTCTGAAGTATCAGCCATATGGTCAAGCAAAATGATTTTTTTAAGAGAAACCCTGCAATAAGTCGCTGTGGTTTTAAGCTCAACTGGAGAAGAAGTGCCACATGGTCACTTGCCCAATCCCTTTTTCCCCAACCCACCCCAGTGGAATGGGGAGTAGAATTAAAATAAAATGTGTATGTTGAGATAAGAACAGTCTAGTAAGTGAAAATAAAATAGTGTAATAAAGGTAAATGGTAATAATAATTATAAGAAAAGGAAACAAACAAGGGATGCACAATGCAATTGCTCAACACCCGCTGATCAATGCCAGACTCCCCTTCCCAAAAGCAGATCAACCACTCTTCTGAGTAGTTCCCCTCCAGGCCTATACACAGGACATGACATTCTATGATATGGAACATCCCTCTGGTTAATTCAGATGACCTGTCCCAGCTATGATCCCTCCAGTTCCTTTTGCATAGCTCCTCACTGGCAGAGCATGAGAAAAGAAGGGGAAAAAAATCTTTGGCTTAGGATAAACATAATTTATCAAGAAATAAAACAATAGTGTGTTAACAACACCATTCTCATCACAACCCAAAACACAGCACTGGAAGAGCTACTGAGGAGAAATTACCTCTACCCTTGCTTAAAACCAGGACCTAAAATTTCAGGTGAAAATTGAACAGGAGAAAGAATTTTTCTGCATCATGTGAAGTATTGCAAAGGGTAACTTGATACACCAAAACTCATTCAGACTGATGAAAAAACAAACTTTGGTCATTCCTGAATCACTTTCATGTCAAAGCAGTTGACAGATGGCTAACACAATTAACAAAAGCAACAGGAATACACAGCCACATAAGCTACTACTTCTGACACTTAGGATACTAACAGGATACTAATATCTTAGGTGGACTCTCATGCCCTGACCCTGATACAACATTTATAGCCATCACCCACACTTATATTTGAACTTTCTGCCCTTGTGACTCTCTGGTCTTTCTGTGCCTGCACTGAATCTGCCTGCTGCATCACTTTTTGTTTCTCTCTATGAATTGAACAATCTTTTTGTCATTTTTAAATTAAGTTCTCTCAAAATATTTCTACATTAAGAATCAACCATTATTACATGGGTCTGTAAAATATTCTGGCAAGAATCTTGTGTAGCAGTAGTTCTGAATTACTCAGTCATTCTCAAGGAATTTAGCTTGATATTTCCTTAGTAAAATATTGCATTGAATTTAGCTTTAGGGTAGATCTGATGAACTCAATTATATTAACAATTTTTTTATTGAATATTACCCTTTTTTTATTTTGCTTGATTTCTAAATTTTTATCCTTCCTTGCAGCTGAGATGCAGCATTATAAATCAAGTTTTTTAAAGTAGCTCCTCTATTGCTTAAATATTGATGTGTGGGACTTGAAGCATCTCTCTTAAATTGCAGAAAATTATGACATTTCTTTTATTTGACTTTGGCTAAGGAATTCAGAAGCTGAATATGAGGTAGTGAGCAACATACAGGAAAGAAACAGTCAAGTCAGCTATAGCTCATACTGAGATACCGCTGCATGTTTTGAATTTCTGGCAAGTCTGTGTCAAGACAACAATTTTTTGTCTCCTCTTTTTCAGTTTGTTTCTTTAATTTTTGTGACAGTCTGAATGATATTACTACTCATGCATTAAGCAATTCCTGTGCAATGAAAGATACATACAGAAGCATTTTCTTTTGTTTTTACTCTCTTCTGACCTTATTCCTACACATAACAAATGTACTAAGATGCAAGATTTAACATAAAGAAAAACTGAGTCTTATTTCAGATAAAAAGTCAAAATTCAACATCAGTATGGATCAATTGCTGTTCCCTCAGCTTGTCATATTAAGCAAACAATGCCTTTCTTTTTTTTTCAGTTTATTGGTAATAGTCTTCTAATTTCAGTTTCAATTGTTTGATTCATCCCATCATGTTTCCATGATAGCAACTAGGTCATAGTTTTGTGACTGCATCAAGGCGTGCAACTCCTTTTGCTTGTTTTCCATGTCATTTGCAGTGGTGTAGAGAAACTGCAGCTGGGCTGTTGGCTTTTTCATCTTTTGGGAGGAGCCTTCCGTAATTCCTTTGGGACATTTTACTGGCATGTCCCTGCTGCTTCCCAAAGTGTTAGTGTTTCTCTGACATTCAGAAGTATATCCTCTTCCCTGCCAAACCTAATTAAAACTTCTGGTTTAAGTCCAGCCAGCTTGCTTCCCAGAACACTCTTACACACCTTGGTCAGGTGTGCTCCATTCACAGTCAATATCTCCACTCTCTCAAGGATGCATCCAAGACCACAATACCCCAAAGCTTGACTGTAGCACCAGCCACTCTAGTCATTCATCTGATCCATGCATCTCCTTCCTCCTGTGTCCCAGTCTCCAAATGCACTACTTGTGCTCCTCATCCCTTCAACTTCTCTCTGAGGGACATGAAGTCCCTTTCAATATTTTGCAATCTTCTCATTGAAGATCCTTTGACCCTATGCAAAAGACTAGAAGTGGATGATAGTCCTGTGACTTTACTATGCTTGGCAACCTTTGTGGCATTGCTATTGCAGGCCCCAGTAGGCAGCAAACTCATTTGGAGAGGTTGACCAGATAGCAAACAGGCCTCTCAATGACAAGTCTCCAACTACAAATACCCTTTGTGCATTTTTGGTGGTATGTTGGGAATGATTTGTGACAGAGGTCACGTAGACCTTCGCCTGTTGGCCGAACAGAGCTGGAAAAGTACTGAAGATAGTTTAGCTGAGTTTTTGCACCTGCCAGACAGCGTGTCCTTGGGCCTAGCTGCGTATGATAACAAGTAGACAGAGAGACATGGGAAAGGGGAACAGTAAGCTTGAAGAGAATAAGAAAGATTGATGGTATAGCTTAACCAATGGGTTCCTTGGCTTGCAGAATATTCATAAGCTTATTATTGTGTGTATAAAGTTTGATGCTCTACCGAAATAAACGGAGCTTGCTGATCACTCATATTGAGCGTCCGAGTATTCCCGTACGCGACAAATGGCTGCCCGAACAGGGACGAGGCCCTGGAGCTGATTTGAAGCTGCGAGCCACGGTCGGTGCGTAATTAGGTGTCAGTCCCGTGCAGCCCGGGAGGCACAGAGCGGCGGGCCTCGGGCCTCAGGCCACAGGAGTCCTGGGGAAAGGCAAACAGGCGGCCTGCAGTGCCCTGGCGACCTCACATGAGAGTCCAGCTGACTGAACGCCGTCATCGTCTTGGAAAGGGCTGCGGAAGCGCGCTGGCTAATCAGGTTAGAAAGTAACAAGACAAGCGGCATATAGTATTTTTAAATGCTTTTATAAAAGCAGGGACTCATAGACTGTTCGCTTGGGAAAAAGAACTCCCGAGATTGCTGCATATAAACTTGCAAAAAAGTGCTCTGCAGCGCAGGCGCTGTAGGTACACGCCGTGCTATAATGGCAGCAGCGCGGCTCGGTGCGCCGGCGGGGCTGTGCCGCCCTGGCAGCGAAGGTGCCGCGCGATACAGACCAGCCGCGGCGGGCAGCTGCAGACGGCAGCGGCGGCAGAAGCAGCTGCGAGCGGCGGCCGGCATGGCCGGAGCGCTCCCCCAACAGCGGCGGCTCCGAGCGCGGCGGGCGATGAAAGAAGGGAGCCCCCACGGCGCTGAGACCAGCGCGCAGGGAGCTCAGCTTACAGTGCGTCTCCCGAAACAGAGAGCCCAGTGGCAGAGAAGGGGTTCGCCCCACTCGGACAGGCGGCAGCGGCAGCTCCAGCACAGCAGCGGCTGCGAGCGGCGGCGGGCGCAGGCAGAGCGCACTCACAGCAGCGGCGGCGGCGATAGGGGAAGGAGCCCCCCGCACGGGCCGCGACCCGCGCCGCCGGAGCTGCGCTGAGCCGGCAGCAGTTGTGTGTTACCCACCAGATCAGAGCAAACACAAGCAGCCGCCCCGGGACCCCAGCGCTTTCCAGGGCGGGGGCCGTCCCCCTCCGCTCCGCGGCTGACAGAAACCTCAATCTAAAACCTGATAGCCGCAAGGTATCCAAAAGGAAGTCAAAAATCCTGTTGCAGCAAGCGGATAAACCAGTGAGAACTTTGTTGATTGAACGCTTGTCTGTCAGTATGCTAAAACTTACTATTGTTATACTAATTGATGGCAATTCGCATTGAACTTTTAAAGTCACCTGTATTAGCATAAGCTTTGAACATCAAAAGCCAAATAGATCAGTCAGTAAAACATCAGACTCTGAAATTGTATTTTGAAAAATTTAAAAATGTTAAAGATGTGTTAAAACAATTATGTAAGTATTATTTGTACAAAATTATCTTAGTATTTTTACTAATTAAGTGTTTAGACAAGTCCTGCAGAAGTTTGATATTTTAGTAAGAGTTATACACTGCTCCTGCAGATTCAGTTTAAGTGTCAAGCAAGTGAAAAGGATTTTGTTAGAGTCTCCTAGAAGTTCAAGTCCTCCAACAGTGTATAGATATATTGCCTTAGCGTTTAAAGCATTAACTTCATAGATCTTTTTTTTGCCATTTTGATTCCTAGCAGTAATGTTAAGTAAGAAAGCATTGTGCAAGAGTTAGTTATTCCCATGTTTAGCTATTTAAAAGCTGCTTTAACTTGTCTGTCATTGTATATAACTATTCCTAATCTAATATTAGATGTTATTCTGTTACGTTCAGCCTGATTTATATGATTCGAGCTAGTGACAGCTTACTGCCTTTACTGAATTAGGTGTGATTTACACTCAATGGGAGCAAACTTTGCTGTCAGTTGATCTTTTTTATTATTAATATTATTGTTATTTTTTAGAGAGGTATCTATTTTATAGAACTTTTTGGAGGTATCAGAAATCACAGCTGTTTGTTTTAAATGCCTTAGAAGGGTGTCTATGCTGTGCTTACCACAAAGCTGATTGAAATAACTTAATACCTAGCAAACTGAGATGGGAGTCCTGCAGAGGAATGGTCCCTGCTCTGGTGGCAGTGTCCCCCCTCCTGCCTGCCCCTTTCCAGACACATTTTAATCCATCGAGACACTAGATTTTTTAACTCTTGAGTTATGGGGTTGTTAATATTAAGGCAACATTGTGCGAGTACCTCAAAGACATAAATGAGACCACATTATCTTAGTATTTTTACTGATTGTTTAAGAAAGTTTTGTAAAAGTTTAATATTTTAGTAAAAGTTATATGTATATTTTTGCTACTACAAGTCCAGTTTAAGTATAGAGATATTGTTCTTATAGGTTAGAACATTAACTTTACAGTTATATAATTAGCCTACTTTTTGCAAAGATTTCAAATGTTTAGATGTTTAAAGTGTAATAAGCGTATCTCTTGTATCCTTTAAGTTTTGCTTGAATGTAGTAGATATTAAGAAAAAACAGATTTATGTTAGACATTTATTATATGATATATGTGCAGAATGTTATCATGAATATCAGAAAAGATCTAATTAGAGAAGACAGTTAGAACATTTATAGATGAGACCATTTCTGTTCAAAATATATATCTATTGTTTGAGAATAGTGAACAAGCTTACCAGATAATCAAGCTTTACAAAGTCTGCACACATATTACTTTTTTAGCTTATTATAAAAATGTAATCATGTAATAATTTTTGAGTGTTA
>VZSJ01000340.1:876713-935546 GCA_013398405.1 Pheucticus melanocephalus | reverse complement strand
TGTATCCTTTAAGTTTTGCTTGAATGTAGTAGATATTAAGAAAAAAACAGATTTATGTTAGACATTTATTATATGATATATGTGCAGAATGTTATCATGAATATCAGAAAAGATCTAATTAGAGAAGACAATTAGAACATTTATAGATGAGACCATTTCTGTTCAAAATATATATCTATTGTTTGAGAATAGTGAACAAGCTTACCAGATAATCAAGCTTTACAAAGTCTGCACACATATTACTTTTTTAGCTTATTATAAAAATGTAATCATGTAATAATTTTTGAGTGTTACAAAAATGTATTTGTGCCTTACCCTTATTCTGTGCTTAGTGTCAAGTGGCATGCAGAAGATGAATGTTAGCACTGACGTCATCTGCGAGTTGGCTTCCGAAGAAACTTAAAACCCCATTGGTAAAGATACTTAGCTTACCTTTATAGATTGTATTAGCACACCTGAATTTTGTTTAAGCCTTGCATTAGCACAGAATCCTTTCTGTATTTGTTTTATAGTATATCCTATAGATAATGACAGCTCTCTTCTGTTTATTTTCCATAGCTCAAATCCCTTATCAAAGGAAGACCTTGCTAGTTAAGAGTACTGCTTGCGATATAATACTTATTAGAATTGCCTATTCTTGTATTACAAAGAGTGTAACGTAATTAACCGATAACTAGTATTATAGTAAGTATTACAGCCTTGTTATAGTATAAGTTGCCTTGCTTGCAACACGAAAACAGGGGAGATGTTGGGAATGATTTGTGACAGAGGTCACGTAGACCTTTGCCTGTTAGCCGAACAGAGCTGGAAAAGTACTGAAGATAGTTTAGCTGAGTTTTTGCACCGGCCAGATAGCGTGTCCTTGGGCCTAGCTGGGTATGATAACAAGCAGACAGAGAGACGTGGGAAAGGGGAGCGGTAAGCCTGAAGAGAATAAGAAAGATTGATGGTATAGCTTAACCAATGGGTTCCTTGGCTTGCAGAATATTCATAAGCTTATTATTGTGTGTATAAAGTTTGATGCTCTACCGAAATAAACGGAGCTTGCTGATCACTCATATTGAGCATCCAAGTCTTCCCGCACGCGACAGTGGTACTCATTCTAACATGAGCACTTGATCATACCAACTTTTTAACACTGTTGTTTTCTTGGTCTTGACTGCTTAAAGTGGCATCTTCTCCTTCCAGCTCCAGAGCATCCTATTTATTACATAAGGGCACATTCATAACAGGAGAGAGATTCTTCCTTCTGCTTTGAGCAGAGTTGAGAGTCCAGTCTCCCTTGTCTTGTGAATCAGCCAAGTCTACCAGTTCAGTTCTGGAAGCTACGTTCTCTGCTGCTTGCAAAGACTTTGGGCAGTACTGCCACTCTGCTGGTGTCAGTGATTAACTCTCACTCAGTATTATGCATCATCTCCTACTGAGATCCCTAGTTACAACATGCCTGGTGAGCTCTTCATACTAGTCCACAACCTGCTCAAAAAAGCTTGTCCAGCTGGGTAGACTTGTACCCACAATACCCAGATTCATTGGGAAAGTATTTCTACTATGGAACAAAGGTAGTAAAAGTAGAGTTCAGAAAATCCCTGTGTCTAATGGAGTTTTCTTTGCTTTCAATGTTCTTGCTTACAAGAATGTGTACCAGGCATTTTTCTTATTATTCTGAAGGTTTCTTTATTTACACTATCCTTTAAATTGGAGCCTTTTTCAGGAATGATCTTTAAAAATCTCATAAATGTTAGTCTGCTTCTGATAAAATAGATTTCAAGAGAATTTCTGAATTTTACAGTATGTATATGTACTACAGTACGCATATGTAGGAGTAAAGCCAGTGTCTGATTGGCTGAGAAAATTGGAAGAATTTCCACACTTTACTTTCCAGTCAAATTGGCATTTGCAGATCTTTCCAAATGACACATCCCCTTGCAGACTGTGCAGTCACTTTTATTTCTGCATTATGGCAGCTGGTGCTCATGTCTGAGATAAAAGCACTTCAGTTTGCCTTTTCTGCTGCTATTGTCAGTATCAGCATTTGATGTTCTGTGCTGGATGCAAAGGTTCTTTCAATGCAGAGACTGCTTGCTACATAACAGTAATTTGTTAAGTTAATTTTACTGCTTCAAAGCAATATTTTGACAGTTCATATTGTTTCCAAGTGTTATTTCCAAGCAATTACTATAGTTATTTTAAAACATTTCAACTGGTAAAATTGTGATCTTTCAACTTATACCTCTATTTTTCTGGGGTTTTATCAATATAATGCAAATAAATACTTGTAAATATTTAAAACATTAATTATTTTTCATTCTGCTAAGTCATATTTATTATACGTATATGTGTTAAATTCTACACAGCTAAACATAGTTTAAAAAAAGGTACAGATTTTAGGAAAGAACTTTTTTTTTGTTACTGATACAATTTAACACCCTTTTAATACAAAAAGAAAGTCTAAATTGTGCCAGGATTTTAAACAGGTGTTAGAGCACTATCACATTTTTAAATACTTTTATCTTTATATTTGTTGAACTTTAGACTATTAACTGACATTTCATGCTGTATATCATTTGGCAGCATAGCTTGCAATGCTCTGCAATGTAGTTTGATGCAAGAATATAGTGTTTCCTTGAAAACTCTATTCGCTCCCCAGATTATATTTACTAGATTTTTCTGACTTATGATCCTTAGTTATTTCTTACTGGAAAAGGTAATAGCTGACATCCCCTTCTCGATTTTTTTTTTTTACAAAAACTTTTATTGCATCTAAATATCTTTGACTATTTAGAAAGTTAAGAAACATGATCATACTAAAAATGATTCTAAAGACAGAGAACATGTGTTGTGAATAATTATTTTTTTCGCTCAGAAAAAATTCTGTCACTACTCGGTGCTTTTTGTTTATACATTCAGCCTCATAATGGAGTCCTGGTAGATGCTTCACAAACGATGAAAAAGGCCTGTAGTCAAAGAACAGGAATGAGACCACATGAGAATTGAAGTCTGTCACCATTTCTATCACAGACTTATTTAATTTGATTTACCTCTGCAGTGTATTTTTATTTCTGAATTACCTTACATGATACAAGATGTTTCTTCCTCATGCTATTTTTGTACTTAGAATTGCATATTATCCTGGCAAACAGTGTAATAAATGGCATTAGTGATTCATTCCACATTTCAGCAGACCTTTCCATACAGCTTGATTTCTTTCTTCTCAAAATAGAGGGCAGCTGCCTAAGCAGCAAGTGCCAGTGTCTACAACATCCGGAAGGAGGCTCTTGCTGCCAATGAAAACTGATGGAAAAATGGGAAGCAGCACCTGCTGCCACCACTCTGCTTCTTTCTGTTTTCACTCTTCCTTTCATCCTCCAGCTCATCTGCTCCCCATAGCAGCAGTAGTAGCAGTAGCAATAAAATAGAACAAGAATATATGTTCAGTACATGCTACAGCAGAAAGCTGGATTTTCAAACCTTTCTATAAACCCAAAACCACTGAATTTGTAACCCTAAAAAGTACTTGTACTTCAAAGCCTTTGACTATCTATGTGATCTGTTACAACTTATTATCACAGGGCAAAGACAGGAAGTGGATTTATGAAAAAGTAGACTTTGAATAGTCTGGAGACATATCCACTATTAAAAACGAATTCAATTTGTCAAATTTGTCAAAGACAGAGGAGCACTGACCCTTTGATAGTGTTCGATGGAAGAGAGACCTGAGACATCCAAAAAAGAGCAGAGATTAAAAAATTTAATCATAAATATTGGCCAGTATCTGTTCTAATACAGCAGAAGGAAATCATCAATGAGTAAACATTTATGAAAAGCACAATTAGGAGGACAGTAGGTGTGGTGTGTTGCCAGGGCCTTGTCCTTTCCTTTTTTTTTTTTTCCCTCCTGGAGTAAAACAAACAAAAAAAAAAATCCAGAAAACCTACGAACTGAGGACATCCAGAGTTCCCCTTAGAAAATTTTTTGTCATTAATATCTTGTGCTCATATTCTGTAGAGGATGAATGCATTTGTATATTCCTGAACTGTATTTAATCTAGAAATCATTTCACTTTGGTATTTGATTTGCTCTAGGGAGTCCAGTTCTTGAGTTACTACAACACTTTGACATAACAAACATAAATATATGATTTTTTTTTTCCTCTTCATCTAGTCCAAATTTTATGGGGAGCTACATAAGGATGGAAATAAAAAAGCTGAAAAAGATAAGCTAAGAGACAGGTAAAAAACCCAATATTTCTCAAATGTAAGATGATATTATAAAATAAAATAAAAAATTCCAATGGGACATCTAGGATACTACAGTTTTTTTGACAGTCTTGTGTGCTTTCATGATAAAATTTCTTTCAAAAGAGAAGAGAAAACCACAAATAGGAAGAGAGTATGTGTGAGGTTAAAGGTAGTTATGAAACTGGTGGTGGAGCTCAAATCTAACATTTTTTAAAATTGGAAACAGAAAGTCAAATACAGACAGACAAATTCAAGAAGTAGAAAACTTTTCAAATTTATTCTTTAACAAGTATGTAATTAACATCCACAAATTTATCAAATGTTCAGCATGAAAAGTGTGTATCCATTCTAATTTCAAAGGAACTTTCTTTAATCTCCCACTAAAGAATCTCAGACTGAGTTTGTGATAACAGTACTGCTTTATAGATTAAAGTAGCTTAATCAAATATAGAATAACTTTTGCCTTTGAAACAATTTCCTTTGAAAATATGTTTAATTCTAAATCCCTTTACATTTTCCTGTGAAAACATGTTTCTGAGAGAGTTCTCACCTGCCTTTGCAAAAGGGTCTAAGGAAGAAAGAATAACTAAAGTGCATAAAATGTTGGAAGAAAATTAAAAATCAAAGGGACAGAGAGATGGGGGAACTATTTTTTTCATAAATTTGTGAAACTTTTTGAACTGTTGCACCTGTTAAGAGTGAAACTTCAGCAGTCTGGCAATACAATTCCTCAAAACAAAGACTGAGAACACAGAACAATGGAGAAAAAAAGACAAACTATTAAGTGATTGACTAATAATGGAAACTATTAAGATAAACTATTAAATGTTCATAAATCAATGAATAAAAACCCTTCCATATTTTGTATTCTCAGACACTTAGAAGGTAACTTTGTCTTAATAATTTGCCACTACAACTTATGTAAATGACATATATGAGTAGATTTTGCAAACATTTTTAATATCACAGTAAATGCTTGAAATATATGAATGAAAATAAGGCAACAAATAGGAATTACAGAATCTCATGAGGGATATAATTTTCTGAGTACCCTTTGTACCTCATGACCTGTGAGAAAAATGTGTTATCTGAGAAACAGGTAGGTTAAGAGGGTACTTGGGACTGAATTCAGAAATTTGTACATGCTGATAAGTACCATGATAACTATTTTTGAGCAAGCCAATGCATCATATATTTTGAATCTTTGATGGGGGAATAAATGAAGAAAAAGAAGAAGACCTGACCTTTTTGGTTTCAGATTTCTCCTCCCTGAGTGTATCTCCAGCAGACCTCCAAAAATGTGCAGTCTGTCTCCAGCCTCCAGCAGTTGCAATTTTTTTTTCTGAAATACATCTGAGTATGGGTGCTGTGTGCTTGTCTGATGCTGTGAAGTTTTAGTGCATGATGGTCTACTAACAACAGTTTGAGCTTTCTGGAATGGGATATGACTCTCATTTCACAGTTCACTGTCTCTTCCCTCTCAAGTCGCCTCTGTAGTCCACTGCTACTTAACCTCTGCAATTTATACTAACTACAAAGATACAGTTGATTAGAAATTATATTGCTGATGATTGAAAATTAATGTAATGACATCCCTAATTAATATCATGCATTAAGCTACAAAAGTCCAGGTGGCAAGTTCTAAAGTTAAACATCACAAAGCCTAAATATCCTGTTTAGGTTTGATATCAAGAAAAGTTTCTTCACCCAGACAGTGTTTGGGCACTGGAGCAGGATCCCAGTCCCCAGGGAAGTGGTCACAGCAACAAGCCTGACAGAGTTCAAGAAGTGTTTGGACAATGCTCCCTGTCACATGGTGTTATTCTTGGGATCAAGAATAGGAGCTGATGATCCTGATGGGTCCCTTCCAATTTACATTATTCTACAATTCTGTTTATTTAGTGGATATTTACCATGATGTTAACTTTTTCTTTCTTATGTCCTAGGTTACAATATTAAGATATGTTCTATTCCCATCCTCAAGAACTGCTGAAACCAGGAGGACCATTGTTTCTTCCTTACCTCCTGTTAATGGGCCCATCCATACCTTTCCACATGACTCAGAGATAACTCCCTCCAGGAGCCATTTCTGTTTAATGGACCCACCACATGACTCACAGAATGACAACAGCCCATTGTGAGATGCTCCACCCAGGGGGGAGGAGCTAAGCATCCCCACCTGGATATTATCTGGGATTTAGGACAGAGCAGTCTTTCCACTGGATTCCCAGAGGAATAGCTGACATTTCCACTGGATGTTCAGAGGAAGACTACACCCTTTCTACAGGATCACTGCTCCAACAGAACCACATCTGCCACTCCAGCAGGACTGCAGCCACCAATCCAACTGGACTGCTTCCAACACCCCGACCAACAGGGTGTCAGGTTGTAGTCTGACTTTGTCAGTGGTTTTTCTTTTGTATTATTGCATGTATTTTGGTTTGCTTTTCCCTTTTCCTAATAAATTGTATTTCCAACTTGGAGTCCCTCACTGGTTTTGCTTGCAAACCTGAACACTATATTACGTACCTACATGTTGAGAAAAAATATACTTCTATTAATTAGATGCTCAAGGACAGAATGGGGGTCTAAACCAGCCGGAGATGAATTAGGGAATCAAGAGGTAAAAGGCATAAACTGCAACTATATATAAGACATAGTTTCCTAAGTCTGAGTGGGTGAGACATTTTTAAGTTAGATCAATTGCTATTTATGAACAAAAATCTAGTAACACTCCCAGACTGAAACACAAAAAGCATTAGCTGCAAATTGTATCTACATATGAGGTCATGTGCCCTGATTTCACAGGAGGGGCTGGAGTATATGTCCAACAGAGCATTTGAACCAGCTGAGCTTCAGACACAGCAGCACTAGAAGGAAGTGGTGAGTGACAGTAGTAGGAGAGTCCCTGTTCAAGGAGATGCAGTACATATTTGCTGATCTGATCAGCTGTCTAGAAATTTTGCTGCTTGCCAGAAGCTCGATCTCAGGACATAGTGGGGAGGCTGTCAAAACTCATCTGGCCTTTAATGCCCTGATATTCTTCCATATGGGCACCAACAATACTACCAGGGAAGACCTGAAGCATATCAGGATAAGGACTCTAAGAACAAGGGTGGTTTCCCACTTGAGCCTAATGTTGCAGGTGAAGGGCTTGACGAGGAGTAGACTCATCCTGTGTGTCAACATCTGCTTGCAAAATTCATGTGATCATGTCAACAAAAGAGATTTGGGTTTTACTATCGTGCCTTTGAGTACTGAGGAGCCACCTGTTAAAGTAGAGGAATTTTAACTAGGAACAAAACAACAGGAGGAGGAGGATGCAAAACCAACGAAGGAAGTGGTGGACTGAGTTAACAAAGAAAGTGTTTAGGGTACTGTGGGCAAGAGTGACTTCCTGTTCAACAAAAGAGTGCTGCACATCATGCTCTCACCAGAGCTGCTCACTTCAGGCATGGAAAGTTCACTCCTTCCAAGAGGAATAGATGTTCAGAATATTCTAGGGTCTTGTAAGGGGCTTTTGTGTTTTGATTATTTTTATTGTGGTGGGTTTTTATAATGTTTTGAGGACTGCTTTGTTCTTGAGGCCATAAAGTAGTGGGTATGCATATGTGGAAAAAAAATGTTATCATGAGAAATAAGAATAATTCCTCACTGCTTATAGAGTAATCTTTAAATACGTTACTTCTATGAACTGAACAGTTCAGCTAAGAAAGCCCAAGCAAGCTGAACTTGAATCTGCATTACAGAATGATAGGTCATTGGAAAATATTTCTATCAACCTTAGGTTATATGAATCAAACCAAAATACCAATATATGAAATCATAAATAAGTTGTGATTTATTTTTTTTAGAAGAGTTAAGTAAGAACTCAGTCAACTTCAGCGCTGGTATATTACCTTGACATGTTCACAAGCAGATTGTAATAGTCGAAATTTCATGTTACTCAAAAATTATTCATAAACTCTACTAAAGTCCATAGAAAAGCTGATTAAAATTCTGGCTCAACTTGTACTGTACTTTTCTTTGGAATGTTTTAATTTTTTTTTTCTTCTCTGCAGGGGTGGACTACTGACTGACTTAATGAAAATTCTGTGAAAAACCTGCCCATACAGATTTACTTCTGGGAAACAGATTTTTGTTAGACAGATATTTGTTTTCTTTATTCTCTGGAGTTTTATTGTGAGATGCAATAGAATCTGGGTCTCAAGTTCTGAATATTACAGGTGAATGTGTATTCAGAATTTACTGTTCAATAAAGTCATGAACAATTTTCATAAAGGTGCCTAAGAAATATTTGTTGAAACACTCTGTGTTCAGCAAGTGCTATATTAATGGGAAAGGTCCACGGAAGTATTGTGAAATGGCAGTTTTTTAATGTAAAAACAATTTTTGATGAAAATATTTTCTGTTTCTGATAAAGTTTATCATATGCCTACTCTGAAGTCACAGGGTAATACAGAGATTTTCAATTTAGTCTTCATCGACCAGCTTAGGTACTTGTAGCACTCTCATTTGTGAATCCTGTTGTTCACCAAAGTGCTGCTTAATTTTTTGAGCAGTGGACCATTTTTACAACTTCCCTGTCTGGCCTCATGTTCTCTTCTTCATTTTTTCTTCTCTCTAGATGTTACAGCTGTTTGACATTTCATTTTCTGTAGTAAAATCTGTCTTCTAACTTGCCATATACCACTATACCACTTTTTTTTTTTTTTGGACCCTGAGAAACTTCCACCGTTTATCTCTAAGATTCAATTCCTCAGTAAGAGCTATGAACAATGACTGTATTGTGGTTCATATGTGTGAGCTAATTAGGGAAGTCAGGCAACAGAATCACAGAATCGAGGCACCATAGAATGTTTTGTGTTTGAAGTGACCTTTAAAGTTTATTATCAGTGTCCCTTGCAGTAGGCAGGAACCCCTTCTATGAAATCAGCTAACTTGAAGCCCTGCTCAGCATGACTTTGAACATTTTCAGGGATGTGACATTCACAGCTTTTCTGGGCAACCTTCTCCTGTGCCTCACCACTTTTTTTACAAAATACATTTACATTTTAGTTCTTTCTATGCATGTCATGAATATTGTGGGAAATTCTGACTATACCGACCAAAACTTGAGAGCACTGACTCAGAATTTGGCATTTCTAGGCTGAACATCCTGTAAATTTTGTGGGACTACTCATAGTTTTTATCCAGAAAAAAGAGCAAAAGGAACAAAAGAGGTAGAGACATGCTAGTAAATTAGCTGCAGTAAAAGAAAATAGTTTAAAATCATGCCAAATAAAATGGAACACACTCTGTAGCTTAACTGGTAGAGTATTTTTCTGGAAGAGGAGTTAGTGGATTCCAGTTCTTAATTTTAGGCTTATTGCTCTATGGTATTTTAGATGTTCATTATAGAAATTCAGCCACAAATTTTGAAATTCTAGACAGTACTATTAAGACAGGTGTTTCTCATCATTCTGTGGCTCAATAAATTGGAAAGTTCCTGTGACAGCTCTCTTGTAAGTCATTGCTTCTTTTATTCTGTGACTTTTAAATACCTCTGGGTGACATAAGTGGAAGTCCAGAATTCTTAATTGTCAAAGGTATCAATCTTTATCAACCTGCAAGTTTAATATTCCCTCTCTATTGGCTGGTTCATTCTTAGTAGTGTTGCCTAGAGACGAGAATTTAGCAAAAATTATCATCTTCAAGATGATTGTGCCTTCAACATGGGATGCAAGATAAGGAATTACTCCATCTACAATTCAAAGAAAGAATTGAAAGGAAGAATGGCATTAAACTGTGATTCATACATATTGTTCATCCATTGTACTTTGTTTCAAACTGTGTCCATAAATAGATGTTCAAGCAAAGCTAAAGGCTTGGCAATGACCTGTGAGACTTTCCTTGTAATACTCTTTCAGCTTCTGACTGTTTTCTGTTCTATGTTCTAACATTTTGCTTTTCTAGTTGATAAACCTACAGTGGATCTCTCCTCCAATAATTAGTCTATCTTCTCAAGCTTTTTTAAATTTCCAGGATAAACAAAGTGCTTTGCAAAGAAGAAAGAGTTCTGCTATTCTCTTCACAAAATCATACCATCTTTTCCTTTCGATCCCAGACTTTTGTTTGGCAGCTGGAGTTGTTATTGGAAGAAACTGTGAACAGATGTCTCATATGCTTTGATTCTACCACTTCAGAATAATAACTTTGCTGTTATTTCTTTCTCTACAGTTGTCTTCACTGTCTTAGAAACTTCTAGTACAGCAGTGTGTCTGCGACATTCCAGACCACGACACCAGGCAAATGTCTGACCAGTTTTGGTGGTGCATCCCTCCCCTCCCAGGTAACAATGTCATTTAAGAGATGCTCATTAGGCCTCAGCCTTGATGAACAGCACCTGGGCTGAGCTCCTCTTGAGTTTATCAGAAGTTCTGTCTGCTCCCAAGAACTTGAGTTGTCTAACGAGCTCCTGATTTTTTTTTTTTTTTTAGGAGAAGCTTTGGAGACCTATTTTTTTCTCAATCCATGTAGAATAGTATTTTTGTTATCAAACTTTCAAAAAAACTTACCCACATGTGTTGCTGCCAGAGTGAAAAATTATTATGACTATAAGCCACTCTCTTGCAGCTCTATAGTGGTCCAAAATGAGGCCCTTTGAGTTCTCCTGGACCACAGCAACTGTGACCAGCTGTGAGTGGGGCCTCTCAGAGCCAGAGAACTTTCATGTCTGCCTACTCAGAATGATGATGGATCCTGGGCTGACACCCCCACTCCTTTGCCTGCTGAGAAGAGGCAGGAGCATCTGAGACATTTCACTGAATTCAAGGGGAATGTTTCCCAGGTGCTTTGTACAAACTCTGTGTGCATGTGAGTGTGAAGATGATGTATCTAGGAATGCTGCTCTCCTAGGTTCTTAACTAATTTGGATTTGTAAGTAAGTTAGGCCTATAAGTAAGTTACTATTGTGGTAAATTCTACCTTCCTAACTTAAGCTAAACAAAGGACTAATAAAGTTAAGTTAAATGCTGTTGAGTTTAAGTTCAGTTGTGTTAAGTGCTCTTGAGCCTTTAGGCCATGTTTGTTTTATCCTTTCCTGTGCTTTTGTCTCCCTGCCCTCCTAGCCTCTGCATAGATTGGTTTTGCTTTATTTTCATTTGGATTGATTGATTCTGGAATTTGCTTTTCCTCACTATACTTTAATCATCTGATAAGTAGTAAAATGAACCTTGCAAAGGAATTTTGTTGTGCTGTTACTTTTATAGCAAACGTTTTATTCCTCATACCTTTGCTGGTGTAGCGACCTTAAAATGCTCATTCACAATAGTAGTATAGGGATAACAAGAAATCACAGAAAAAAGGAAATATATTTTAATTTTTTTTCATTAATAAAATAATCCTGGGGGCTAATTTGTTTTGTCACACATCTAAAGATGAAAAATTTAAATCCCAGAGGACTGAAAGGCATTAAATAAACTAAATTACTACTTAATATATGTTTTATAATGGATCTGGCTTTTTTTTCTGTTACCTTCTTACCTGATTGGTTGTATTGTTTAAGTTTTTAAAAATACATTTTTAAGAAAATCTCCATAATCTTAAAGTCAAAATTTGTAAAAATTGGGGAAAAAATAAAAATCCAAAATCCATTAAAATTGACTACAGTGGCAACCCCTTAAATCTTATTTCTGAGCCTATAAATTTCTTGAAAGTATGTGAAAGTGATTTTCATTCCTATTTATATGTATGTTTATAAATTATAGTTGCCAGTTCATAAAATAATAATTTAACAAGAGATTTTTTAAAAAAAATTTCTTGATGCAATTTAATTACTTATATAACCACATACTCCTAAGATATTTAGAGTGTTTGTCATGTTTAAAAGTAACTGCTAGGTAAATCTGAGAACTCTAAAACTTTTAAAGTATAAAAAAAATTACATATTAAAGACAAAAAAAAATACTCAAAATTTTTCTTAATTTGAAAAAAATATAAATTTTTGCTCTTTTCAAGTTATTGTTTTTTTTCTCTCACTTCCCTAAGTTAAAATACCTTTTCATATTTAGATATTAATAAAACATTTATTCTGATTTTATTTAGACAGACATGAATTATAATGAGCTATACATCCTGGAATTAAACCTTTAGTTTGTGTTCACTGGTGCCTAACAAAAACCTGTCAGGCTGGGATTAATTTGAACTGATGTTATCTGTCTAAACCCTAGGCACTTCACAGCTTCAGGGGTTCCTCTAAGAGTTGTCATGTGACAAAACTCATCTTGTGAAAATTAATTAATCCTAGATGTTGGATGTGTATTTACCTTCGTGAGCTGGCTTTGTCTTTAGCCCCACAAAGAATTTAGGCTTGTTTAGACCAAAAATTAAAAATAAGAAAAAATTGATCAAAAGTACTATCTAGATCTTGCAGCAACACCTAAAATATGTATAGTTAAATGTGGGAGGGGATTATTATTATTATTTTATTTAACAAAATTAATAACAATGAGATGTGGAATATATTCTAATTTTCTAAGTGCTCTGATGTTCCAATCAGTGATTAAAAGTGCAATAATTTGCTTCCCAGGAAAAGACTTTGATGGACTGACTAACCCGACACTTCCCTGAGAAAATCCCATTTTTCTTAGCAACTCTCTAGAGGAAGAATTTAACTGCTTCATTTGGAGCCAAATTACTTCCTATAGATCTCAGAATATTTTCTATTGAAATTGCCTTGAGAAGATGGGTTAATATCATTGTCTGATCCTGTATAAATTTCTGTAATGGTACTTTATGAAGTTAGCTTGTTCTGAATAGATGTTTTTTGTTTGATTTTGTTTGGGCTTGTCTTTCCATCTTTCTTTCAGAGAGCTCTTTCTCAGTTTAATAAATTTAAATACAAATAGGAAGTTCAATTCAAGAAAGTGAACTATAAAATAAATGAAAATAATCTTATTCTGTATTCATGTAATCTAAAAATATATATGAACAAAGTGTACTGGGTTGCTTTTGTAAGGACAGCTGAGTTACATAAAGTTCAAGTAATTTAATAGAGTGGAGTTAAAATATAACCACAGCTGAAGCTTAATATTAACTTCAAGAAGAAAAAAGAACAAATTTAACCTGTTTCTGCATTATGTGATCATACTAAATAACAAAACCTCACAGTTGTCATTACAAATTGAGACTAATATAATTTCATTTACCATAACTCAAAAGTCTGAACCCAAATCAGTAAAATTATCAATATAGAAGTGCTTTGTCTCTGTCTAAATTTAAGGTCTAATTGATAGTTCAAATTCTGCGTTATATCTCTTGTTTAATTTCTTCTTTCTCATCTTAACAGCAAAAATAGATAAATATAAACTTATAATAATTGATTTGCAAATTTAAGTAGAATATTTAAATACAAACCTTTTCTTGAGGATCATAGATATAAATGGGGAGTGGGGTGGAATACTGACTAATGTCAGAATTGAATCTGTCAAGTGAAATATGTATATTAAAATATGAATGTCAGATTTAAATAATAAATTATATTTTTTATATTTTAATAGATTATATTCTTCTAATATGCTAATTAAAATATGTATTACCTTATTAACATTAGCAACTTTCAGTTTCATGCATGGATGGTTAGCTGACAGACACATTCAAAAATGTCCAGTGTACATAAAGGGTTTGTTGAAAGCCCCTTGGGCAGCACTGCATTGTGTCAACAAAATCCAGAGTAGTTTTTAGTTAGAAAACCTGACAAATTAACACACCTCCAGGCTCATTTGACATCATAGCTGGATGGTGAAAGACAAGCTGAAAAATTGGCCTTCTGCAAAATATATTCCTCTAGAATATGTTATTTAAGGTCACTCTTAAGCCAGTATTATAAGGTTTAAAAATACTGTCTCTAATAGGAAAAAAACTCAAAACATCTAAACAAAATAAAAAAGTATTGGTGGTGAGGGAGAAGAAGGACAGATAAATTAAGCTGTGATATCTAGAAAAAAATTGAACTGAGATAATGGCTCTCTGTAGTATCTCTGCTTCTCTGTAGAGATAGTGTCTCTCTGTAGCTATAACATGTCAGGATCCAAATATTAATTTGAAAATTAATTCCACTTATGTTAGAACAAAATGTCATGTGCTTCAGAATATGCACAGTAGGTGTTGTCTAACAATGTGTAGAAGTTCCTGCTGATGTTCAATATGAACAAGGGAAAAAAATCTGAATATTAAAACAGACACCTGGTTTTGTTCTCTTTTCAGAGAGAGATGTAGGAGACAAGTGATACTGAAAATAGTTTAAATGAACCTCAATACAACCAAGATAAAATGTGGAAGATATTCTTGTTAAAAGCTGAATAACAACAGGCAAGTGTGAAGACACAAATAGCAGGTATACACTAAAATATACCTATGCAGAATATGACAAACTATATGTTTTGAAAATAAAAAAAAAAAAGGAAGGAGATACTGTACTGTTACTGCTAAGTAAAAAAAGCACAAGCTTGGTTGCTCTATCACAGCTCATGAACACTGTTTAATATTTTTTGTTCTGATTTTGGATACTTTTTAAGACAATTCCAGTCTGACTCATGGGATGTTATCCATAAGCGAAATAGATCCAAGGCCACCAGTGTTTTGTACCTCTTTTGTTACCACTTTAGACACTGAAAGAAAACAAAAAATAAGGCAGATCTACTAGGGAGACACCAGAGTTAAATAAATCAACAAGCAAATAAATAATAAACAGATGAATTCATGAATTGTGATGGATGCAGGCCAAATTTTTTGACTCAGAAAGTAAAAGGCAGTGTGCAAAACAGAAACTCTTTTCTTTCTTTGTGCTGGTCCTTTTCCTTTTATGTACATGACATTGAGGAAGGAAATCAATAAGATCCTAACTGTCTTACTTCCTTCAGAAAAAAAATAGCATGAGAAGAAAAGTTTTTTATGAAGCAATGAAAAATTGCTCCCTTTGGCTGGAAAATTATAAATTTTGTTTCTTGGCAAGTGTAGGTGGAAAGACAGTCAGCTAGTGATATTTTTTGTCTTCAAGATTAAATAAGGAATCAGGAAATATGTTCAAATTCACTTATGATGTGACAGGTGAAGGCTGTAGTTGACAATAGATGTTTAGATGCCATCTACTTTAAATTACAATAATAGTCAATGAGCAGTGGTTTTGAGTTGAAATATATATATGTTGCTTATTTGTAGTGGTTATTGCTCTCTAACCATTTAATCAAGTTAAAACTTTAGAAGGAGAAAGAAAAAGCATTAAGAATAGTTAAAGTATCGAATGAAACAAAATCAAAGTCTGCTCCAGTGGAAGAACTATACTAGATGGAAGATGATACTACATTATTCAGCAGTGGTGTGGCAGTTAAATTCACAAGGGATAAAATAAATAAAGGAAAGTCAGAGCTGAAATAATCTTGAAAATTTGACTCAGTTTGTGAAGAAATACAGAGATAAATTACAATTACCAACAGAAGTGAAGATTGACAACATATGACAAAATTTCACCAAATAAAAATTATATTTAAACTATTCGTTTGAATTCACTTTTACAGTCAATAGAGAAAACTTTACAGTTCAAAGGTAAAATTTACC
Source organism: Pheucticus melanocephalus (assembly GCA_013398405.1). NCBI lineage: Eukaryota > Metazoa > Chordata > Aves > Passeriformes > Cardinalidae > Pheucticus > Pheucticus melanocephalus. The sequence continues at coordinate 919,713 of VZSJ01000340.1, read as the reverse complement.
CTTAGAAATGCACCTACATAAATTACAGAATCATATTACTGAAAATCCTAATTCTCTCCACCTATTAAAGACCTTGAAAGTATATACTGTAGACTATTAATAAAAAGTGCCCATTCTTTGAGATTTTTCTCATAAAGAAAAATATCATGATACTTGTTCACAGCAAATATTCCCAAATTTTGATTTGTTAACTTGTTTCATAAAACTTTTTATAATAGCATTCATGTCTTTTACCCACACTCACAAAAAGGGAGCAATAATGGGTAGTCACACAAAACAGAATATTATTCTATAACCTAAAGTAGAAACTTGCTTTTTCTAAACCTTCTCTTTGAAATTTTGCTTTTTTCAGACTTCACAATGTTTATTCTCAAATTTGCACTAGCAAATTATGGTAGGTGAGTGTGTCATTGGCTGTTCTTTCTTGTGATAATATTGGTCTAAAAACACCTGTTCATGCACTATCTTTAATTTAAATTCTCTTCTTGTTGGTATTCAGAAACATTAAAAAAATGAAGTTGGGTGAATGAGACTCATACAGATGCTGAGTTTCAATATCTCATTTAGTGGAATAATGACATAGCTGATTATAAATTACCCTTGTGATTATTATACTGCAAGATTTGAAAAGTATAAATTACAGTTCATGAGTCTCAAACACAATATATTAATCTTTAGATAGATAGTTGAAAATAGTATTAAGTACCAACTTGATTTACAATTACTCATGTAGTTTCTCTTTTCTGTAAAATAAAAGCTCTAATTGCATTTCAGTATCAGAAAGCAACACCTACGCACGTTTAGTTAGTTCAGGTTTTAAACTCTTTTAGGTTTGGTTTGAGGTTTTCTGGTTCATTTTTAGTGTGATGCCACAGATATGATTGAATGGACATTTTCACTCACTTGAATTGTCATTGAGTTAATGAATTACATATTATGTGATTTATTTCCCTATTCCTACACTAATTTGATAACAAATTTTGACAGCTTAAATTTTATTTTACTGCAACCTTTTACAACATTATTCACTGGTTGTGTTTTCAGTTATAAATTATGCAGTAGGATGAGGCAGATTAAGTACAAATATAACATGAGATATGTGACACATGTAATCTTTCTGACTCTCACTCTCATAGGCATAATTCTCTATTAAATCATCCATTCACAACAGCCAAAGGACATTAGCACAGCACCCTCTATACTTTTTACCTGGTTGTGCAATGAAGCAGAGCAGTGTACATTTCTAAATACTGCCTGTATTACTGTAAGGATTGTTCCTCCATGCCAGTTTTCAATGTTTTGCAGAATCTTGTTCTTAAAATGTAATGCTTTGAGAAGATTTTCAGATGAGCTTAGACCACAAAATTTTCAAGGTGTTTTTATACGGGTCAACGATCATCGAGTCCAACTCCCTTCTTCTTGCAGGAACACCTAAAACTAAACCAAAAGATTAAGAGTATCAAGATGCTCCTTGAACTCTGACAGGTTTGGTGCTGTGACCCCTTCCCTGGGAAGCCTGTTCCAGTGACTAACCACCCTCTCAGTGAAGAACCTTCTCCTTATGTCCAATCTGAACTTCCCCTAGCACAGCTTCAAGCAATTTCTTTCTATCCCGTTGCTGATCACCAGAGAGGAGATGACATCTTCCCATTCAATGTCCCCCTTAACCAAGCTGAAGACTGTGATGCGGTCCCACTTCATCAACCGTCTTTTTTCTAAGGTGAGCAAGCCAAGTGATCTGTCACTCCTCCTAAGTGCTGCCTTCAAGACCTTTCACTATCAGGTCTCCCTCCTCTGGACATACTCTGGACTTTCCTGTTATATTGAGGTGCCTGTGGCTACACACAGTACTCAAGCTGAGGCCACGCCAGAGCAGAGCAGAGTGGGACAATCCCCTCCCTTGCCTGGCTGTAATGCTGTGCCTGATACAACCCCGGGCAGGGTTAGTCCTTTTGGCTGCCAAGGCACCCTGCTGACTCATATTCAACATTCTGTTGACCAGAAAGTCCAGATCTCTTTCTGGTTTTGTTTTTTTCTTCAGCCTATTGTTGCCCAGTTTGTATCTATAACCAGGATTAGGCCTCCATATGGTTGGTTGTTCCCCAGCCCTTCGGTCTACTCAGATCTCTCTGTAAGGCCTCTCTACCCTCAAGGGACTCCCACAGCTCTTTCTAACTCACTATTAGCAGCAAACTTAGTGTACATTCAAATCACACTTCCAGAAAACTTATAAAAAACTCTGAAGAGCACAAGCCCCCTAAAATCTTGCCCTGGAGAGCCCCAGTGATGACTGGATGGTAGCCTGATGTAACACCATTTATTATGGCTCTTCAAGACTCACCCATATGCCAGTTGTCCACCCAATACCTCACCAGTTATACACTTCTACTGACAAAATATAGCCCCAGATAAGGATTTTGAATATCCATATATCTAATTTCAACTCTTTTGGAAATGTAAGTAGGTCTGAATGTGATAGCATAAAGGAGCTATTAAAATATGGCAAAAGAAAAGCAATATCTTGCATTTTCAGTTTAAATACTTGATTTATCCCATTTTTTACCAGGATTTGTTGTTAAAAATCTAGATGATTTAATCTACTCATAGGATGTTGGAAACTGCAGTCCTATATATGTAGCAAAAATTTAAAAAAAAAATGTTTATTTTCATTACTCACTTCCCTTTATGCTGTTTACTTTCAGTTATGATGTAAACTTCACTTCCTCTCTAGGAATCCCAGCTGCAAAGTTTTTAAGAGAATTTCAAGTGTTATCTTTGGGATTTAAAACCTGGAAAGCCAATAATCAGTCTCTGAAGAAGCCTGCTTCTAAAACAAAGTAGCCAAAAATAAAACAAAAACAAACCAAACAAAAAAATTATCATTGCACACCCCCCACTCCAGTGGGATTGGTAGTAGAATTGTGAAAAAAAAAAAAAAATCTATTTGTTGAGATAATAGTTAAATAATTGAAATAAATGAAAAAAAATCAATAATAGCAATCATAATCATAATAGATATGAAAAAGAGAGAGAAAGAGAGGAATAAAACACAATCAAAACAAGTGATCCACAACACAACTGTTTAGCACTTACTGATCAATGCCCAGCCTGTCCCTGAGCAGCAGTTTATGGAGCCCAAACAACTCTCTCCAGTTTATACACTGATTTTTGTGGTATGGTATATCCCTTTTGCTGCTGCGTGTCAGCTGTCCTGCCCATGCTCTCTCCTGGCTTCTTGTACATCTCCTCACTGTTAGAGCATGAGAAACTCAGAAGATCTCGACTGAGGGTAAGCCATAACTAAAACATCAGTTTTCAAGGTGTTGCCAACGTTAATCTTGTACTAAATCTGAAATGCTGCAGCTCACCAGCTACAAGGAAGAAAATTCATCCTATCCCAGGCACAACCAGGTCAATGCAAACAAAACCAAGGCAATCAGATCATTCTCTGCAGTGTCCAGCAACAGGAGTCTCAAACTAAAACACATGAAAATCCACCTGAATACAAGATTACAACTTCTTACTGTGAGGGTGATCAAATACCAGCACGAGCCATCCAGAGAAGTTGTAAATTCTCCATCCATGGAGATACTCAGTACCAAACTGGAAAACATCATGGGCAACCAGATCTAGCTGACTCTGCTTGAGCAGCTAGGGCGGCAAGAGGGGCAAGTAGGTGTGTGTGTGCAAGAAAACCTCCAGGAGTGCTTTCCAATCTCAACAATTCTTGCTGTGAAACAAGGGCTTAAGGGTAGTCATAGCATGTCTTTCAACAATATTCTCTCTCATAAAGAATGATTTTTTCATCACAGAACACCAAAGTGACTACCCTGATGCCTGAAAGAGTCTATGTGATGCCTATGGTCTCAAATAGCAGTCAGGAAAACAAGAATATTATGTTTGTCCAGAGACAGTCCTTGCAAAAAAAAGAAAAAAAAAAGTAATTTCTCAAAGTTTGCTTTGCAACCAATAAAAAAATAAAAGTGGCTAAGGAGGAAATACAGGAATCCTGAGTCTCATTACTGTGTAACAGACAATATTCCCTATTCCCATGTTCTTGCAGCTTTTCATTCCCTCTGCCAATCCAAACTGACTTGCTTTTTCTGATTTTGTTGTTGTCCTTCTTTTTATATTTCTATTTGCTTCTCCTGTTATTTATTACCTGTCTGTGTTCTATAAATACATTTTTCTCACAATGATTGCATCTTCTTTTCACAATTGTTTTTCATCTCTTTTTTTTCATCTTCTAAATGTCCTGTAAGCCATGTAGTATTTCGGCCTCTCTGTGTTGCTGTGCCTTTCATTATATGCTGTTGTTAAGAAGCATGATGCAGTGTAAGTCACCCAGAACCTTCACTGACAGATACTGTGCAGATAGATGAGAGTTTCTGCAGCACGGACAATGAGAAAAGAGGGAAACCTCCACTCTCCTTACATAATTTTTGAAGCCAGGAGCAGGAATTAAAAACAAACCCAACAGTCTTCCTGCAGTCTCTTGTGAATTATTGTGGAGCTGACATGAATGAAAATTATAGAAGGGAACTTCAGATTACTGGTAGATTTTTTTTCTTTTTTTTGCTTCTTCCACTTACCTTGTGGTTACTTTTCATATCATCTATCCCATTGCTTCACTTTCTCATAATGTAAGATACCTCATATTTAGAAGCCCTGACTTAAATTACTTTAACAAAACTTGTTTAGGATTTTCAAAACTCCTAGTATGATCTTGATTTTATTTATAATTTCTTGAAGCTTTCATCATCTGCTGGTGATAATACATTAATATTGATACTTCTTGATGCTACATTTTCTAAAGTACTTTAAGTACATTATGCACATATTTTGATGAGTGCTGTGCGAGGAGGGAAAAAGTTAAAACCATAAATCAAATATGTTTATGAAAATTCTAAAAATTAAGTTTGATCACTTAATTGATCATGATTTGTTGCATTACTATGGAATAAATCACTTTGGTGAGCCACTTATATCAATAAAAAGTAAAATTTACCTGAATGTTGAATATTGTAAGTTTTAGGGTTTAGGTATTTATTTCAGGCCCAAGTTATAAAGGCAAAGGAAATCACTGAAATAGACACAGTAATTTTAATGGTGGAAATAAACTACATACAGAATGTATGGCTATTTAATGATGAATTGAAACACTGAAGTCTCTGCTACCATTTAGAAATATTTTTTAAAAGATATATCAAAATATGTAAGAAATTTTTGCATATAGTTGTAATCAAGATAGCATTTTCATCAAGAAGATAACACCTAAATATTTCAAAACATAAAGGATTTCCTCCTTAAAATTATCAGTTGATTTTCAAACTTGGAATTTATTTTGTTAGCCTGGCCAGTTTTTTGTTGTTTTGTTGGGTTTTTTTCCTGTTGATGCAATATCAAATATTTGTACCAAAAGCTTGGCACAAAGGAGGCTCAGTGGAACAAATAATACCACTATATTTGTTTGCCTTTTGATATTGTTAAAGATATTGTTAATTTTTAAGGGAATTCTGGCAACTTCTGAAGTAGGTCTTTGATTTTCTGAACCAAATCCCCAGGATACAAATTGCAATAACTTACCTTGTTGTTTGCTTATACAAGTTAAACATTTAAATATATTTTCATTTTCCCACTCTTCTAGATAGGTATTCCTTAGAGCAATAACATCTATGACACTAATTTTTCATGTGGTTTTCTGTATTCTCCCCTCCCAGCAATATTGTTTGGTTTCATATATCGATTTATGCTGTTAAAAAGTAGAGATCTCAAAAATATTTTTATTTTATCATTTGCTTTTCGTGACATAATTGTGAAATCTCATCACTCCTACACCATAATATTCTATAGAAAAAAGGTTTGCAGACACTTAGGGAAGATGTTCAGCAATAACAAATTATATGCATATATAAAAGAAAGAGAAACAGGTGAATGAAATACTAAAGTAGATTTCACTGATAAATAAACATTAAAAAAAAGTAGCTGAAAAAAGCTGACTACTGACAGCTTCATGCATTTAAGAAATTGAGTGTTTTCTATCCCAGTATTTTTCTGCTCTAGTAAAATAATTTGAATTTGGACTTTAGATAAAATGGCTCTAGTTCTCCAGGTTATGCTTAATTTAGTGGAGAAATAAATCTTCACAAAACCAAGATAGTGCCAAGTTCCAGAGCAAATTATGCCTGAACAGCTTGTATCCAATTCCCACTATAGTTGCTTCTTTCACTACTTTTTTCCACTGTCTCACTCTCCATCAGATTGTATTAAACAGGGAGCTGTGGACAGCTGGCATTTAAATGTCAGATACAAACAGCAAAGATTCCTCCTGGACCACACAGTCTTTTGTAGTGGTGTTTTCTAGTTTAGTCTGTTGAAAAGCTATCACATCATGGGCAAGCCATTCACCTATTCTCCAGCTGTGTGCCTGTTACTGAAGCAAAGGTTTTTCAGTTTATTTCAGTCTGAATTTTGCCTGCATAGGACAGCAGGCTATAAAGCTTTGCCAGTGACTTTTTTTCTGACCCATACTTTTACCCATTTTCGTACCCTGCCTCATACTTTTCAGATTTCATTATTGCTTTATGGAAACTTTGTTATTAATCATTCCTGTAGACAAACTATGTTTTCTACTCCATAAAACATTTTCAAGCATCATCTGAGATGACGTGTTTGTCTCTAAATGGTTACAGGCAAGAAATACAATGTCAAGATCTTTACTGAGAGAGTCATTATTTCTATTTATTTTCTGTAGCTACAATTATATCTTTGCCCTTTCCAGTGCAAGCATGTTTCAAGAGTGTGTGTAAAAGCCAGTTCTATCAAGCAAGTTTTAAACCTGAAAAATATTATTAGTTATTTTTATATTTCCGTGAAAATAAGTTGCTTTCTTCTGTTTTGTGTTTTGGTTTCTGTTTTCAAAATTTCTGAGATAAGGAGGAAAAAGACACCAATAATGAACAGAATTAAGTGTTCTAAAAATAAAACCAAATCAACCCACCCCCCACCCCAAAAGCCTCTAATTATATCTTTTGAATAAGTTTCACACAGCCTCTAAGGTTCTGAACTACAATTCAATGTCAAATTTCCTGAAGCAGTCACAGGGTGAGACTACTACATTCTGCTAATTGTATCACATTAAGCATAGTGTTAGTAGTATTAATAAGTGTGTCGAGCAATTCCTCTTGACAGCTTGCACCCAAGGCGGAGAAATACCAGTGGAAGCTAAAAGAGATCAACAGAAAATGTTCTTTCATTAGAAAATCACTGAAAAAATCTTCATTTCTTAGTGCCAGAATGAAACAATGGAGATGACTCTGAGAATGTTTACACTGCTAATACGACCCATAATTTTAATGTAGATATAATACAATTAAGACATCCTAAATAACAACAGCATTAATAATAATAATAATAGTAATAATAACAACAACAACAACAACAGTACTACCACTGCTACTACTACCAGTACTACTAGTACTACTAGTTCTACTACTATTTTGATGTCTGTGGCTAGTTCATTACAAAGCTTCAGGTTCATAATATATGTAATATACTCTTTGTAGGTCCAAAAGGGGAAAAAAACTCCTTACTAGACAGTAAGGCAAAAATATAATATAATAAATATAATATAACATAACATAACATAATCTAATCTAATATAATATAATATAACATAACATAACATAATGTAATTAATATCATATCTTAGACACATAAATTTAGGCGTCAACTATCTTTGTATATGCAAATATGTTATCTCTAAACTCCTTGCAACAGATGAAAAATGGAAGTAGATTCAGTTGACCAAAATCCTCCTACCTCCTGCCATAACAATTTACATCATCTGCATGGGGCTGTAAATTGTTACACTGGGCGTCAGAGTGATCATCAATCTTCTGGACCGGTGACTGGATTCCAGGTGAGATACCCCAGGATATTTCAAATACTATGAGAGAATTTCATGTGAGCAACTTGATGATATTATTAATTAACACAGAGCAAATCACCGAATCACAGAATGGTAAGGTTGGAAGGGACCACAGCAGGTCATCTGATCCAACCTCCCTGATCATCCTGGAGCATTTGGCACAGAACTGTGTCCAGTTGACCATCTCCCGTGAGGGAGACTCCCCAACCTTTCTGGGCAATCTGTTGCAGTGGGTGGTCACTCACACAGTAAAGTTCTTCCTCATGCATGCTCAGATGTAGGTTTGTCTGTGCCAGTTTCTGCCCATTGTCTCTTGTCCTATTGCTTGCCACCATCAAGATCCCAACCTCCCCTTGACACCCTCCCTTCAGATACTTATTTAGACATTGCTGAGGTTCCTTCACAATCTTGGCATTCTCATGTCTTGAGAATGAATAGGCCCAACTCCCTCAGCATATCCTCAAGAAAATATGCTCATAAGAAGGATGCTTCAGTCCCTCAGTCATTTTTGTTGCTCTCCACTGGACCCACACTAGAAGCTCCAGGTGTCTCTTGTACTTAGGGACCCAGAATTTGACACAGCACTCCAGATGTGGCCTCACTGGGGCTGAGTAGAGTGGCAGAATCACCTCTGTTTATCTGCTGGCAAAGTTCTTCCTAAAAGTACACAAGAGCACCATTGTCCTTCTTGGCCACAAGGTCACACTTCTGCCCCATGCACAGCTTGCATGTCCTTTTACCAGCATCTGTAGGTCCTTTTCAGCAGAGCTGTTTTCCAGCAGGTTGGCCCCCAGCCTATACTGGTGCATGGGGCTGTTCTTTCCCAGGTGCAGGACCTTGCATTTGCCAGTGTTGAATTTCAATACTTTTCTGCTCATCTCTCAAAAATGTTGAGATCCCTCTGAAGGGCTGCACAGCCCTCTGGGCTATTTCAGCCAGTTCTCAATTCACCTCACTGTCCACAGATCTAGTCCATAACATACATGGGATGCCTATGCTTTTGTAGGATGGAAATCAGATTGGTCATGAAGTTGGTGTCTACAGTACGTCACACCCCAAGTTGCTATTATTACTGGTAAAGACCAAGGACAACTCATTTCCTTACATATAGGAGTACAGTTCAGTTTAAATTCCTATACCTACTTATGTCTCCTTCGGCTGCTGATTCAGAAGGGCATGGGTGTCCGTAAGCACTGTCAATACTGAAAGCCACATACAGATTCCTCAGATAACCAAGAGAGTTTCAAATTACACTACAAGCCTCTCTTTGACAAATGAATTGATCTCATAGTCAGTAAAGTCAATGGAGAGCTACACATTTGTTTTAAAATAGCTGTTTATTTTAGGGTGAGGTGAGTCAATTGAGTGTATTGATTAGCTCATCTCTGTGGGAGTTGACACAGCTAACTCAGTTAAGTCACTTACATGGTATACACCAAGAGTCCATACAGTTACCTGCACCTAGGTTCTTGATGTGTCCTAGGATATACTTTTTATGTTCACTTGTTGCTTCTGGAAGCCAAGAGTATCACAGATCCTGCGTCATATCTTTCATACCTACGCTGGTGCTTTAAAGGTCTGGGGTTATTTGAGCTGTCATTAGATGCTTAGGTATGGATGAGTGAAACAAATTCTTTAAGCCCATGAAAGCTAACTCCCATGCCATCTGTCTGCTATTTTTGGTCCCAAGATCTTCTTTTATGAAAAGTTCCTTTTTTTACATTTGATAAGCTCTCCTTTCTTTTTTTCTTTCTTTTCGGATCTTTTAAAATGCTTTCACTTAATTGTCCTCTGTTGGGAGGTTCTGCTTAACTGAAAGGGAACAGCAAGAGCAGGATTGCTCCATGAAATGAGCCAGAGGCAAGCCCTTTCACAACACAGGCAGGAACAGCAATCTTGCCAACAGAGGTATAGTCCCTGAGCTTAAAAGAAACTCCAGGGCTTCCAGGCAAAGGGTATTTTCAGGTGAGATTTATCATGGCATTTAAGGCCTGTATAGGTAAAGTGAGGCCTGTATAGGTGGACATAAGAATCAGAAGTTCCTGACAGCAACAATGAATAAATATTGCTTTATCTACTCTATCAAGAGTACACAAAATGTATAAAAAAATAGATGCTTTTAAGGTAAGAATTTTAAAAAATTATTTAGGTGTAACAAATAATTTTTTTCACATATATAGATTTAAATTTGTTGATCTGTTTAGCTGAATACTATATTTGGAAAAATTAACACTAATATTCAGAGTTTGAAATACTGACCTATAATCTACTTTATCATTTCCTCACAGAATTTTGTGACTTTCCAGTAACTACTGTCACCGTGTCATCTGTCAACTGAATATCTGTGCAAGTTCCTCTTGTGTACTGGCAGACAGACCAGGCAGACTACTCCAAATCAGCAAAAATGGCACTACTTGTGTGCTCTTAGGCAACTACTTAATTAATTGAATACATAACCATCTGGTTCAATTGCATCTTAGGTAAGTCTCATATTGACATCCATTATTTCATACCTCTAAATTGAAAATTATAATAATATGGAGCAAAAGTCACTCCACAAAATTGTATTAATCCTCACCAATATCAGCTACATTCATTTGTAGTTCCTATAATCTCTTTGCATTTTTTATGACGGTCTCGTTTTGTTATGAATTGTGTTGTGCTTCATTTTCTCTTAGAAGAAACAAGATCATGGAAGGATATAGAAGCAGTAATTCTTCATTAAAAACCATTTCACTGAAAAATTAATTGTCTAGAGATGTAATGGTCATTTTATATATTTTTCTGAAACAAAAAGAAAGAGAAAAACAGGTAAGGGCTTAGTTTATGAGTCAGTTCAACCAAAATCTATTCTCTACGGGTATAATCAAGCACTGGATCCTTGCAGCCTCCATTATCGAAAGTTATCAAGATCCAGACGCGAAAAAACTGAGAAACCTGCTCTGATCTGCTCTGATCTGAGAGGTAACTACTCAAGTTTTTCCAGGAAATCTGGTACCTATCCAATTTTAAATGTGTCAGGCATGATTTTTTTGCTGTTGTTGTTTTGTTAGGGTTTTTTTTGATAAAATTATTTTTCATAGCAGTCATCCTATATTTAATTTGCAGAAGTTTTATGCTTCCTAAATGTAATTTATTTTCATTCATATATATAAATATGAATATTAACCCTCTATTAGTAATATTAACCCTCTATTAGTTTTGGTTTTTCTATTATAGAAAAGCTAGAAATTATCAATTCATTTCTGCTCTTCAGCTGTTTTGCACATTTCATGTGCATAGTAAAAGCTTTCCAGAGTAATGACCTTTAGTTTACACTTCTTCCAGGTATAAAAATAAAAACATTTGAAATAATATTTAATATGAAAGAGTGTTGGGTTCAGTTAAGTTCCTTGAGAGTGACATAGATTATGTGACATCTTTAAGTCAGAGTACAGAAGTGAAATACCCAGTTGTGGTGCTGAAGTATATTTCTGAACTCTTTTATTACTTCTAAGAATACAACAAGGATTCTCTCAAGTTTGCTTATAAGGGTATGTTGCAGAGAAAATAATGTAAAGGAATAAATAAAAGAAGGTGTGACCACGCTTTTAACAATTATCTAAGAAATGAAATTTGGATGAAAAATATAGGCTGCATACTCTTTTTAACAAAAGATCATCACTAAAGTGCCAACAACCCTTCTTACTGAAGATATCAATGAGATAGGAACAAGAGTACTGAAAAGAGAAAAACCAACCCTTTAACTATAATAGAATTCTTTAGTCCATTTGCTTTTTGCTTTCAAAGAAAAGATATAAGTATACTGCATCTGGCTGGGATGGAGCTAGCTTCATGGGAGTCTGTATAGTTCTCTGGTTTTGGATACACGTCTATAAAATTGAAAGCTGACAACACGCTATTTTTTGGCTATTGTTGCATTATTCTTGCTCAAGGTTTTATTTTTTTTTCTCAGAGAGAAGGCTGAGGATGGGAAAGTTAGGAGGGGACAGAGCTGGGACTGTGACATGAATTGTCTGAAGGATGTTCCATAACATATGATGCCATGCTCACTGATAAAACCTAAAGTAGAGAAAGAAGAGGAAGTAGGGAGCAGGGTGTTGTCTCCCTAGGTAGCCATTGCTCAGAGATTGGCTAGGTATCAGTCTGAGGAATTGCCTGATATTTCCTACTTTTTTTTTTTTTTTTTTAACTTTCCTTCATCCATTAACCATCTCTGCATTAACTTATTAACTCAAAGTTTTCTCATATGTCCTGCAGGATGCAGTTATATATATTGCATATATGCATGTGATGTATTTGTGTATGTATATATATAAATATATATCTTTTCCTATTACTGTTTCCTAGGAATTATTTCCCCTTATTATTTCCCATAAAACTTAGAGTGAAAAATCCTGTTTCAAATATTGGCACATACTTCTCTTTCATAATTGATGCTGCCTGGTACAAAATTTAGACTGATGAATTTTACACTACATCTTACTTTTGAGACACTGATAATCTGTACAATAAGAGGCCAACTCGGCTGGTTAAGATTGAGTTAGACACGCTGTGCTGCTTTGGGGTGGTGTAAATTTTCATTACACTGGCTAGAATGGGCTGTGGTTTTGATTTTTGCTGAGCATGAGGTTAACAATATAGAGCTGGTTTTGTTATTGCTGAGCAGGGCTTGCACAGAGCCAAGGCCTTTTCTGCTTTCCACGCTGCCTCACTGGTAAGGAATTGAGGTTGTGTGGGAGGTTGGGGCAGCCAGGACAGGAGACCCAAACTAATCAAAGGGATATTCCAGACCATATAACATCATGCTCAGTATATAAAGCTGGGGAGAAGATGGAGTAAATGTGTGGGACCTTTGGAGTAATGATATTTATTTTCCCAAACACTGTTACATGTGATGGGGCCCAGCTCTCCTCTCCTGGAGAAGGCTGAACACCTAGGACTTCAGGTGTATTCAGAGAACAGAATGTCACATTTACACTCAGAGAACAGCAGTGAATAAAGGCATCTCTTATTTCAGTGAGATTGGGATTTCAACCCTGTCATTTCAGCCAGTGTTTTACATTCAGGTAGAGATATTTTGTGTTTTACAAAAAAAAAAAAAAGTAATAAAAGCTTTACAGTTAAATTATGAGACTTTATATTTTGTTGAATGTGAGTTGACCTACTGATATTTGAAGGACTTCTTTCATGTTTACATGCTGTTTTAAACAAAGTAAAATTCTTTAGAACCTGTTTTACACATGCTGTGCTTTTACCTATTAATTTTGAGAATTTCTGAAAACAGACCATCTGTGTTTTCTGCCTATATCTTTTCTGCTTCAGACTGTCTTGTTGCCATGGAGTCTCTGTTCTGCATTAGGAAAATAAATTATTGTTTAAAAGAGAAGGTGCTTGTCAAAGTATACAGCAAAATTAACCATGTATCCAATATCATTAGATCAGAAAACTTTAAAGCAAAAGAGAGGGTTTTTAAAATTATTTATGCTGTTTATCTAAAATCTGGACTTTCTCATTAACTAAATAATTTCATTCACATGGCTCTGCCTATGCTGGATACCTGGGCAGCCTCTGCAGTAATACAAACATTCTCAGGCTTTGGTATTAATGCCCAGTGGAATTAGGTTCAGGATTTCAATGTGTGTGATCTGCACTGACAATATAGGTGTATCAACCATGAATCAGAGAGAATGGAATACGTGTTGTTCAGAGAAAAACTTTGTTGAGCAATATGCATGACCAAGATAAGAGCAAGCAGAGAAATTATTTCTCTTATTGGCCAAGAAGGTTAAAGTTAAAGGCTTTAGAGTGCCTAGGATGACTTCAGGTCTCTGGAAAATTGCAGCGAGAATAGACAACTGAAAATGGTAGTTCTGGAATCTGTAAACCATATTTTGAATGCTCAAGCAGTTCATTTTAAAGGCCACCTCTCTCCAAAATGACACAGTCAAAATTAATTTAGGTCATATGTAGGCAGATAATCTTTCAAACATGGTTTGAAAACAGCCACGTAGGAAAGGGATAGCAATATCTCTGCTTACAGAAAGAATAGCGGTTCCCTGGGATACCTACAAGGGTGTAATGCTAAGGGCTACACTTAGCTAAGGGAAATTCTATCATATAATATCATATCCTTAATTTCAAGAAGCTGATGACATAAGTAATATCAAAATGTTAACTTATATTTAAAAAAAGATTTATTACATTGGGCAACAGCTATAGTGAAGTTATATTTATCGTAGTTAAAAAACAGCATATTTTTAAACTTCTATAAAGCAAAAATCTTCACATTTGACCTACAGTAACTTACCTTTATTATATTAAATTGAATGGTTTATTTTGTTGCTTTCATCAATTGCCTTTTATTAAATATTTATGTTTCAACAATTCTCTATCCAATATAACTAAGGTTATAGGTGATGATTCCTAAAAGCTTAAACAGCCTATCATAAATAAGAAATATTTAAAAGAATAAGAAGAAGGCACAATTACTTAGATGTTAATGATGTCCCCAAGATACTCGGGTCTGGTAAAATTTTAAGGAAAGAAAATTAATAATTATCTGAAATTTTACCAAAATAGTCACTATTCATCTTGAACCAATTTAGTGTTACAGAAATTAGAACGAAAAGAGAAAGAAATCTGAAGACCAGTGAAACAACTGTAAAGGAATGCAAAGTAAAGGCAGACTCTCTACTAGATATGAACCAGGATCTTGTATAGATTAAACGTATGCATAAATATATTTATATATATATCAATAGTATGCTATTTGTTCTGCTTATTAATTTTACCTTGTATTAAATGTAATGCTCTTTGAAATCTGTTCTTGTCTTGTACTGTTCTATTGTAAAGGAATTCATTAATTGTTGTATACTTATTTTTAAAACATATACAGTATTTTGTTATTTTTGCAGAAAAACACATAGCATAGTTGATTAATATTCATGCTAACATTTACAGCCACAAAGAGAATGAACAGCAGATGAGAGACAGACTTCAACTGTGTAAACCAGTATTCTTTCCCAGTGACTAAGTATATACCATTAAACTTATGCTTGTAGTGCCAGAGCAAAAGGATAATTGATTCAAAAGTCAAGTTGTAATTGAGTTTTAAGGGATTTTTTACCATGTAGAATTCAAAGCAGAGTTTCACATACTATGTGACACTTCAGAAAAGTAGAAATTTTGTCAGCCTGGTAATTAAGATTCAATTTGAGCCCTACATTAGGGAATCTCATGGAATTTATTGACTAAAATTAAACTGCTTCAAGGCAGAACAAAATTAGAATGTCTCAAATCACTTGTAAAGTTTGGGAATCTAAATTGTGAAATACCATTATAATTAAGAGCTGCTGGTGACATGCTTGCTGGTGCATCCATCAATTCCATTTCCTCATGACTGGCTTAGTATACTCACTTAATTGCAAGTCCTGACTTTTCTTTTTTTACTTCCTGGAGGTGCTATGAAGACATGGAACATTAAGGAAGCATCAGCAATATTAAACATTCAAAGAAGTCTTTTTTTCTGTTTTTTGAAGTAACTCTTTGTTGGAAGATATCTTTCCAAAATCTGGAAAGATATGAGCTAATTTTTTATTGGTTCGATTCTTCTACTTGCTGTTTTATGTGTCAAAGCAATACTCAATATTATCAATATTATGGCAGTGTCTTTTAGTTTCTTTATGACTGATATTCTTTGAAATTATTATAGAAAACAGTATCTTCTATGAATCAATTAGAAAAATTCTTGTTTAAACTCAATCTGTCAGCTAATATTCACAGGCTACTGAGATAATGGAAGAAGTAGCCCTCAGAAGTAGCCCTCAGAGAAAAGTATCTACTTCCTTGTAAGAGGAACAGATGATTACAATTCTCAAAAAGGTCTTTTCTTCTCTGCTCTAACTATTTGACTGCAAAACATTCAGGATATAAAAACAGGATGGCATAAAAATCAGGCTGCTGTCTTTGTGTTGCAGAAAGCGCTATCAAAAATATATCTTTTAAACTTCCAATTATGACTTCCTTATTTCATCTTAAAAATAAAAGTTATACATTGTATTTTGCAAAAAGCAGATAACAGACACATACAAAATCCCCAAATAGAAAATAAAATTTACTTAGGACTTCAAGAAACACTGCAGGTGTTTGTGTGTAGCTGGCAACCCATACAGTGCAAGTATGTGTACTTATAATGATGTTAATACATAATCCAGTTCTGCCATTTTAATAAAATAATTGTAGTGAATAACTATAAAATCAAAATAGAATAAGACATTATTTTTTTAATTAAATGACAAATACAATGTAAAGCCCCCTATAAATCAATATAAGGCATATTTTTCCTCAAAATTTGGATTTGAAATCTTATCATTTTTGGACTGTGAAATTTTGCGCTTACTGCAAAGCTTAGCAGGTACAATTCCTAAAATTTTGTGATACTCTGCACTGGAACTGTACTTGGTATTCATGAAATGTCAGAATTAAACACAAGTAAATTCGTTTTTTGCCCTCTGACATTTATGTTATTGTTTGGTTTTTAATTGCATGACTCCACTCTCATTTTTATGCACACTCAAGCTACATGCATTGAATGAAAATTTCTTTGCATTTTCCTTTTTTTTCTTCTCAGAGGTCTCCGAGGCTTATTCCTTAGATGTGGTCCAAATTATTAATTAAATGTAAAATCATTAATCTTCAAATAATTAATATTTCTTTGAGAATGTATTAAGGTGCTCTGACCACCATAATCTGAATGCTGAATTGATCTTGGCAGCATATTTGTGAAACTAAGTAGAACTACAGTCTTCATCTGTACAGATAAGTGGTTTAGAGAGTGTGAAGCAAAAGGTATTAAATACCCACTTATCTCAGTGTCAAATTCAAAGCAGAAAAGCTCTGATGTTTTTCCTGGTAGAATTTTCACATAGAAATTCTCATGTTCAAAATATATTGCTAATTAAATTTGGTAACAGTTGTGAGCTATTGTCATATCTGTAAATTTAAGTCTTGGAGGCTTCTATTGAATATTCTCAACATAGAGAATATAAAATTATTATTTATGAAGATGTTGATTCATTACCCTCAGAAAAGAGCTCTTTTTAACAAAATGTGTTTGTATTACATTCTTCAGAATCAGTCTCCTTAAAAAGAAAGTCTTTCTCTAATACTTTTTTCTTCATTTTTACTACAAAAATCTGTGAGGGAAGAAATAAAAGAATTACAAAAAAGGGAGTAACTAAGTACATAAATGTGATACATTTCAGGAGCATTATTCATCCTATGCATTTATGACATGGAAATCATGTGAAAATAGTGCCATTTGATCATAACAGTAAAAACTGAGCTTGAGAGTATGCATTTTCTTTTATGGCCTAGAATTCCAAGGAGGATGGGATTGAACCTAGAAGTATTAGTCCTGTCAATTTATTATTAGTGCCACCAATATAATTTAGGTTATGTGCCTTCAACATCGTTCACAGAATCACAGAACCGTTAAGGCTGGAAGAAGTTTCCTGCTCAACCAGGGTCACCTAGAGCAGGCTGCCTAAGACCATATCGAGAGAGCTTTTGAATGTCTCCAAGGAGAAAACTTTAGAGTCTTCCAGAAAAAACTTGTCCCCATGCTGAATTACAGTCGCAGTAAACAAGTGCTTCCTGATGTTCAGAGGGAACCTCCTGAGTTTCAGCTTGTGCCCACTGCCTCTGGCCCTGTCACAGTGCACCACTGGCTCCATCTCCTTTGCACCTTCCCTTCAGCTAATTACGTGTTTATTTCAGCTGCATGTATTTATAGGATTATCCATGAGCTTTCTTCAGGCTGAAAGGTCTCAGCTCTTTCATGCTTTCCTCACACATCCTTGCTCTTTATAATTTTTGTGACTCTCCTCCAGACTCTCTTCAGTATAATAATTTCCCTTCTGTACTGAGGAGCATGGGCATGGTCCTCCAGGTGTGGCCTCACCAGTGTTGAAGAGAGGAGAAGAATCACTTCCCACACCCTGATGGGAATGCTTTACTGTGATAATTTCAAATGGAATTTGTTTGGTAAGGAATAATCACAGGATCAAGGAGCTGTTTTGGTTTTTGAGGTTTGTTTTGTTTTATTTGTTTGTTATGTGAAAGTAAGAACACAAAGAGCAAATATTTAATTTGAAGTGATATTCAGGTAAAAAATGAATTTTTACAAGATATGGAGCCAAGACAGCAGGTCAACAGAAGAGAAACAAAATGACCTAACATAACTTAGGTATGAAGACATTAAGACTTTTTTTAATCAGGAAAGTCACAAGTTGCATTATTTTTGTAGGGATATTTCAGGAAAAAAAATGCTTTTAGCAGTATTTAATCACACTGGTATCCTATATGGAAATGCACAAAAAAGTTAAAAACTCTAATTGGATTTTTTTTTTAAATTTAAATAAGCTAAGCTGTGTAGCACCTAGCATGAGTTGAGGTTTCTTAAACATTAGTTAAAAAGGAATAGACAAAAATAGGGTAAATTTAAGGGTAAATGAACTGTCCAGAGAACCTTGGTAAGGGGGAGGCTGTAAGTCACTCCAACAAGTGGCAGCCAGTTGTTTGGCACCACAGGAATCTTGATGAGCCTATCTCTATACAGTCTTATACCTGACCCCAGAGAAACTCCAGACAAGCTCCCCAACAGGATAAGCCCAGACTGACTTCTGGAAGATATATAATCTTCCCACTAAAAATTAGGTCTTCCAAATTTACCACAATCATGGGAAGAAAACTCTGAAAAATTTTAATAAATGAGAGAATTGTATTTAAAAAAAAAAAAAATAAGTAACTTGCTTAGTAATCCTGCCACAGTTTTGAACTAAGTATATAAACATTACTTCAGAAACATATTAAATATTAATTTTATTGCATTAAAAACTATGTATATTTATCAGAATACATAATTGGAGTTCCCATCAAAAAGGGTAAGACTCTGCTTCTCTGTTGTCATAAATTAGTGCAATATGCTCTTCATTGAACGAATCTTGATCCACCAATTTTTTGCCCTGAAGCTACAGTAATATCCAGATACTTGATGATGAGTGAGACCTTAGGAAATATTTTTTAAAATTTATTTGTGTGTACTTAGGCATGATAGTGAGTGCTTCTCACTATCATAAGAAATGTATCTGCCAGAAGAACCATTTCACTGGGATAAATTTTAATGAGGTGGTCTCGCCCATTACAATTAAAGGTGTCCCAATCATGTTCTGAGTAACAAGCAGCCCATGCCTGGTTTTCTGTGACAGAGTGGAAAGTAGGAAATTGTTCTGTCAATTACAATTAGAAGGGTGAGTACCATGATGAAAGGTCACTCAGCCTTTGGCTAAATTGAATGAGTTTCAAGAAGACACTTTCAACACTACATAATACTAATCTAGCAAACCAGTAGACTCTGGTCTCAAAGTACTTATGGTGTCTATCAGTGCTTTGAATTATATTCTTTTTTATCTTTTTCTTCAGATTCAACCCTAAGAAGCATAAATACTACACTGAAACTTTTGAATTCAGTTCTCATAACCTACAAAAAAAATTAAAATGGCAGCCTAAAAAGTCATTCAAATGTTCAATTACAAGTACTCAGATTACAACAAATTAAAAAGCTCTCAGCCATCTATTATGTTGTAACTTGCCTGCTAATGCATTTTAAAAAAAGGAAAAATAAATAATTTTTATTAAAAATAGTCATGGATTACATAAGTGATCACAGAAAAAACCCTACATGAAACATCTTTACAACCAGAATTTAGGTGAAACTTTCGTACATACTAAATAAATTGTCTCTGATCTGAGAAACACTTTATTGTCCTTCCAAAATAGCATAAACATATGCATTTACATATGCACTGGAACATTTAGGACTCAGGCAAGCATTAGAGAATAGCAAAGACAGTGGCAAATGCATTAAAAAAAGGCAAATGCCATAATATCCAATTCACTGCACCACAGTCTTGAAAAATAAACCGTTATTTTAGATCTTTAATCCAATTGTACTGTTTTCATTCCAGACAGACAAATATGAAAATAAAAAACTGGGTTTTCAGAAACTGTTGCTTTACATTTAAGTTGTTGGTGACAACGCATTTTTTGAATTATCTTCAGGTTTTTGTTTTTTTCCCCTAAAAGAATTTCTTCTATATTTAGTCTATTTCATTCTTTCTATTAATGCAATAGATCATTCCAGAGGCCTTCAAAAGTACATCTTTCTCAATATTCATAGGATCATAGAATGGAAGGGACTCATATGTTTGGAATGGATCTTAAAGGTCACTCTATTCCAACCCCATCCTTCTCATGGACAGGGATGACATCTGCTAGATCATGTTAACTCAAAGCCCCATCCAACCCAGCCTTGAAGATCCACAGCCTCTCTTGTTCCAGTTGCCGCTCTCATGGCAAAAAATTTCTTCCCAATACCTAATCTAAATCTGATGGCTTTCCATTTAAAGGCATTGTCCCTCTTCCTGTCATTATATGCCCTTATCAAAAGTCCCTTTCCAGATTACCTGTAGGTTCCCTTTAGATACTGGAAGGCTGCTAGAAGGTCTCCCCAAAGCCTTATTCAGGCTGAACAATCCCAAGTCTCTCAGCCTATCTTCACAGGACAGGTTCTCCAGGTCAGTGACCAGTTTAGTGTCCCTCCTCTGGACTCAGTCCAACAGTTCTTCTTATGCAGGGGCTGGATGTAGTATTTTGTGGGGTCTCACAAGGACAGAGTAGAGGTCAGCTCACTTGACCTTCTGACCATGTTTCCAATGAAGCCTGTGACATGGTTAATTTTTTCATCTGAGATTGCCCTGAACGACATGCTGGACCGTTCACTTGGGCCTGTTAATCTCTGTGATGTTTACACAGACCCACCTCTCAAGGTCCCTTTGGATGGCATCCATTTCCTTCAGTATGTTGACCATACCACACAGGCTGATGTCACCAGCAAACTAGCTGAGTGCACCCAATCCCACTGCCATGTCACTGACAGAAATGGTCAATAGCAGCAGAGTCAACAGCAATCCCTGGGGAACACCACTCATCACTGGTTTCTACTCAGACAGAGAGATGTTGGTCATAACTCTGACAGCAACCAGCCAGCCAACTCCTCACCCACTGAGTGGTTTATCTGCCAAGTTCATGTCTCTCCAGTTCGCACACAAGAACATTATATGGGGCAGTGTCAAATGTTTTGTACAAGTCCACACAGACAATGTCCATCACTCTTCCCTTATCCACCCATGCTGTAAACCAGAGAATCTGCTTCATGACTTTTCCCAGATACAGAGGTGAGACTGACAGGCCTGTAGTTGCCCAGGTCTTTCTTTTTCAACTTTTTAAAAACTGAGTTGTGTTTCCTCTTTTCTGGTCAGTAACTTTACCAGTCTGCCACAACCTTTCCAGGAGTGTGGATAGTACCTTAGCCCCTTGAGAAGGGCAAATCTGGTTTTTATTTCTGCCTCAACATGTGTTACACAGGGCATGAAAAATTGCCATTTCTAGACAGCTTTTTGATTAGCTCTAAGGAGAGAAACCTAACTATCTCTCTGGGTATCCTGTATCAGTACTTGGCCCACCTCATGCCAAAATGTTTTTCCAATTCATACAACATTATCACCTTTTTTCCTGGAAAAAAAATTGCAATCCTAAACTGTATCCTGCAGTTCAAAGATTCACCTGTGCTTTACTGACATTGACACTGAAGTATCGCAAAATAAATTAAGAGGTAGTGTGAAATTTTTAATCTAATCTAATCGGAATTTCTCCATGGATTTCAAAAGGGTGAAAAATTTACTGATAGTCTGATTTCTAGAAAATCTTACAGCATTGGTCCAACAATGAAAATATAATGAATAAACAGACACAGATGACTTTTATTTAAATTAAGAAATTTAGTATTTCTCAGCTATGCAATGTGGAACAAAGCATCTGGCTTCTATATACATAACTTTGATGGACTTTTAGAACGAAAAATATAGAAATGTCATTTTTCCTTAAATAAAATAAGTATTTCTTTGAAAATCTATGCTAACATTAATGATTCAGGTAAATAATGCCAATGGGTTTTCTCTAGAGTCAAGTTGCAATAGAAAGAGAAAAGATATCTTGCATATTTGAATTCTTAGAACATTAATGCTATTAATCACCCATTTTAAAATCATACAGGTCTGGAAAAACTGTCTCAAGAACATCATATTGATAACTTCTAGTACACATTTTTTATATGTGCCTTATGATTTACTTGATACTCTTACTGTATATAATGGAGAGACTTTAAAGAACCAGAATAAATGGTTTCTTTATTCACTTTTTGAAACTTATTTTCAATTCAGAATATGCTATTTCATTTTACTATCTCGCTACGTAATAACTTTAAATAGCACTATACAGCAAGACCTATTCTGGCTATAATTTATTTGTAACCTGCTGGATTCTTGTCCAACAAAGTAGCTTCAAATTATTTCTTCAGATTTGTAACCCACTCATTAAAAAAATAAAAAAGAAAGTGTGAAAGAACACCTTGCCCACCAGCAATATGTGAAGGTCTAACAGTATAATAGAGAGAGTGAGTCACCTATGGCTTGGACAAGTTTATTCACTCACATTCCACACATAAGCTCTCATTATCTAAAGTTATTATATGTTGATTATTAATTCAGCCTTGTTCAATTCTTACTAGAGTAGTTACAAGTCTGGAAAAGTATTATTTTATGGCGGAGATCTTCGGTGTGTCAGATATTAATTAGAGAAGTAAAGAAATTCATACTGAAATACTCTGTGCCATTTTGACCCATCATCATTGTACTGCAACACTGAGGTGGTCTTTAGAGACACACTCAGTACTTTGCTTGCCACAAATTATTGAACATTCTCTTGAAGAGATCATCTAGTGAGATATAAATATCTTTTTTTTTTTCTTATGAATTTGATGGTGTGCCTCCACTCCAGCCTGACCTTTATTTCCCTGCTCAAGTAACCACCAGCAGCAGCTGTAATTGGGTGCACACAGTCATAGTGTTTTCATAGGACTCCAGGTAGATCTGTGTGAGACAGATAACCCAATAGCCAAGGCCTGTTCTAGACAATTCACCTAACCAGAGTGCTGGTGAAGGGCTGATCTAAGACAATTATGGAATAAACTAATATCTGTAATCAACATGCAAATATGACTATAAATTAATTCTCTAACTCCATAAATAGTGGACATCCCAGGGCCTGTTGAATCTCTAGCACAGAAGTGGGCTGCTCATCAGGATCTCCCCTTGAGAAAGGACATATCTCAATGTTCCTGTTTGAGCATGAGGGACTCCTTTTTCCTGACATACTAGGTAAGAGAATTGGAATAAACACAATCAAATTTTGAAATCTTAGCTAAAAGGATTGATTATGACATAAAGAGTCAAAGAAGTCTGGGACTAAGTATGGATCCAGACACATGTAAACTCCCCTCTGAGAAGGTGTAAGGGATGATTTTCTGAACCTCATGGCTCAACAGGAGGTTGTCGCTGAGAGGTTTGTCTGACCCTGCCCTCTATGCAGTAAATATAAGCAGGTGTACCTGGCCATCTAATCCTGTTAAATGACTGTCCTATATTACTATTAAACTTTGTTAAATTGCTGGTTTCTATCAATAAACATATTGTAACTACCCTGTTCCAAGTGAAGTGGGTCACTCCATCCACAAAAAAGAGGCAACCTATTAAAGGCCTTATAGCACAAAGACCTTTATATTTTTCAAAGTTGGGGAGAGAACAGAAATCTAGTCATAGAAGGAACTCAGGACAGAAGGTCTTTTAAGGAGAACAGTAAGTGTCTAGTATTATGTGTGTTCCTTGGTTTTCACTCATGACTATTTCTTCTTTCTCAGTATATGAACTTGTTCTAGATGACAAAAATTAATTGTGTCTGAGCTTTTGGATCTAGCTTTAAGTATTTCTCATTCAGGTGTCTCCACCAGTTAGAGAAAGAACCGAGTGATAGATGCTGATGAACAAAAACCCTCAAAGAAAAACCCACATAGTCTTTTAGGGGGTTTTAGAGCTGTTTTTTTGTTTGGGTTTTTTTTTTTTTTTTTGAGGGTTGTTTTTTTTTAAGCTATGCATGAATGATTTGGTTTTGGTTTAAAAACATTAATAAAACAAATGAAGTATTTTTAGTGATGAGTGTAGGTAAATCCAACTGCTACCTATGTTCAGTTCACATCTGAATAGAGAAAGCAAGTTAAATTATATTCAAACAATCTAACTATAAAAAACACTGGAAATTTAAGTAGAAAAACTTTATTTAGTGTTATAGAAGTTAATAAAATAATTTTTATCACAATGTATGGATAATTCTAAAGAGAGCTCTAGAGACATATATGTTAGCTAAAAAAATACTTAATTTTGATTGTTAAGACTTCATACGAACAAGAAATTTGTTCACTGAAAACGATACTCAGGCGTATTTCTGAACAGTAGCTTCAAATCAAAAACTTTCATCTATTACCTTTTGTCTATATTTCTGAAAGCACCAAGCTTCAGAAAACAAAAATGCCAAAAAAAAGGACTCTGTGTCAGGAGAACCTTTACTTCCCCTGTCTTTCCCTATTTCTTTCCTATAGGATTGTGGGATTATCTTCCCATCTAGATAAGAAAAAACTCCTTAAATTTGAGCAGAGTCTGTACATCTCTCAAGGCACAGAAGATATATTCAGAAATTAGGAGCTGTTCCTTCTAAACCTTCTGGGAACTTCTGTATGTTAGATGTGTATGTGTTTTGAGTACCTTCGACATAGCTTCAACATGATGAATGTTTTACAACCTATGTCCTATAGATTCAAGGTGCAGGGAATATAGGAAGAACTTCAAAGAGCACTGCAGCTACAAACCTGAGTTTAATTATTTATTTATTAACCCAGATTGATGGATGAGGAAAAAATGAACAAAAGTGGAATTACCTTTCACTGTATCTCCTGCTATGAACAGGAAAACTTCTCCACATTCACATGACTGTCACTTCCAAGCAGGATCTGCTTCTGATTTGCAAAGACTGCCATCCAGGCAGGGGCCAACAGAAGGAACCTCCAGGGCAGCAGACAAACACAATCACTGAATTTCGAGTAGGGCCCTAGCAGAGAGGAAAAGAAATCTCCACCACTGTCATCTTCTGCCTGGTAATGAGAGCCACAGGGTGCTAGAAGCTTGCTGTAATTGCTGCAGCTACATTCTTCTCGAGGAAGATGGTGCTGTCAGTCTTAGGACCAAAAAGAATATTGAAAGGTGAACACAATATGCAGAGAAAAAGGATAAATACTAGATTCTAAATACTAGAATACTCCCTAAATTTTAGGGTTTTTTTTTCGGAATCAGATCCTTCTGACTGTTTAACCTTTAAAACATCAAAAGAACTGACAGTTGTTAGCCCTGTATATGCACATGTTTACTTGTATATACATACATGGACCTTTTGTCCACAGCAATGGACACAGTGTACCAACACTTACACACAGCTCAGATAAACCAGCTGTGTACAAACTGGTCATTAACCTCTCCCTGTGAATAAGTATCAGACATTTCCCTTGTCAGTCTACCATTAGTCCCATTACAAGCAGTCTAGACACTTAAATAAGCTGTAGGAGTTTCAGACAACTAATGGTTCTCTGTCCCCAGGCATTTGGCACCTAGCTGCATCCTTCTGTTCAGTTTAGCTCCAAGTTCTTTTTGCAGATACTTTTCATAGCATACAATGAGAGCACAACAACAAAGGAAGCTGAGGTGCAGTAAGACAAAACTGATGAATAGTACGAAAAATTCAAGTAATGTGAATAACTGGGACCAGAGTGGAGCCATCTGAGAGTTCCTACACAACTAAAATTCAAAGTATCACCATCATGGGTGAACTATGCTTTTTTAAAATACAGCTTCTTCTTCATGTAGTGGAGTCCCTAATGGATTTCTGTCTATAATAAAGAGAAGCCAAAGAAGGAAGCATGAATTAGATGTTGGACAGTTTCTACACAATTCCCTGGAAACCCAATGCTTGATTTAAAGTCAAAGTAAGGTTGCTCCAGTTTTGTGTTCAGATTTTTGTTTTTATCCAGCCAAGATACCTGAGAAGAGAAAGCATGAGATAACTACAAATTAGGTAGCTATATGAAATGTGTAGCATGTTTATGTGATTGTCAACTTAGCTGCATGTGCATCTTACCTAACTTCTTTCTGCTATTGTCAGACTTATAATAATTACTTTACATCTAGTCCTGATTACTCCTTTTATTTCAGAGTTAATTTCCATACTGAAGTTTTCATTTGAACTCACCTTTAGAATCAAGCAGAATTTAATATTGGAGCTTCATATTTGGAGGTCTTTCCCAAGAAACAGCCTCCCATTCCTAAGCATTTGGCAATGGGGAAAAAATAAAATAATGAATTACGAATTATAGTTTTAAAAGGAAGTAGATAAGTGCAAAACGTGTTGTAGGTATCTGATGACTCTAGAATTTGCATAAGCATTCAGTTACCTCTAGGCTGTAGAAGCTTTAACAAGGGTTGAAAAACACTTTAAGAAATCTAGACACCTAACATATTTCTATGCCTATAAGCTGTGTGAATATACTGTCTAGGTTCTCCACATAATGCCTGAATAGAACTATGCATCTAAGAAAAGCATCTGGCTACACCTAGAAAAAAAAATTACCTAAATCAGGACACATGGAGGAGAAATGAGTATTTCAGCTCCAGCTATAATTTCTTTACATGAACACAACTTTTAGGATGACGTATATACTTGTCTGGTACCATAAACACACAGTAGTTACCTTTTTTTAAAAGTGAATTAAATGCAAGTGCAATTGTACGAAGTCAGATTTCTTGAAATCTAAATGTTACAATCCAAATCTGTACATCTGTATTTTCTGGCAGCTACTTTAGTTTTAGAGGTTAAAACATATTTTAGAACATATGAAAAATCTATGTAATTGAGTTCAGTTTCTGTAACAAATTATTGCTTTTTAACATACACATATTCATTGGAAATATTTAAATGCAAGTCACCTCTTGAACATAATTTGTTTGAATTTTTGTTAACTCAATACTGGACTCTTAATTCGGGTTTCATTAAATTGCCCGGTAATATTCACCTTCCTCTCCTCCCCTTGCTTTTTTGTTTTGGGGGTTTTTTAATGCGACTCATTGAAGAAAAAGTTATTTAAAATATATACCAAAAACCAGAAAATGTTAAGTATCTGACAATTAAGATGAACATGCATTTTTAAGAGCTTTTTTTCTCTTACCTGAACAAGTGATTTTCACAGTCCTGTAACAAACATATATTCTTTTCTGACATAGGAAGAAGAAAGAAATTGAAATGGGTGAGAAGATTTGTTGACTGTCGGCTTAGGCATCTTAAGTGCTTTGTTTCTTTAAGTGAAACCAAATTCCAGACAGATTTGAGGCTAAGGAGAAAGAAAAGAGAAGGAAAAGGGAATTAGGAAAGAGGAAATAGAGTCCAAATAGAGGGCAGGGAGAAGCAGAGGCATGAAGGAGACTGAAGCTCCTTGGAAAATGTCTCCCCAGCTAATAGTAGACTGAATTCAAAAGGAACTGTCTGCCTTGTCAAAGAGACAGTAACTCATTCCACCAGGGGCAGTGGTTTGTTCTTACCAGCTCATTTTTGCAATAAATTAGCTTGATAATTCATGTCAGATTTTCTTGCAGATTATAGTGAGAGCGTAGTGAGCATGAAAAAACCGGAGTGTATTCTGCCCAGTGAAACACTCCATAAGAAGTGTATTATACTATTACATTGACCATTCAATGAAGACACAAATAAGCACCTTCCTCATAGGCTGCAGTACTCTGTCTTCAATATTGTTCCTCAAAACCAATTAAAAATGCATCCTCATATCAAGGTGAGGTGTAAGCCTCAAAAAAACCCCACTCAACATGAATTTATAAAGACTTGGGGTTATTCATGTTAGATGAATAGGAGAAATACCAACAAGACAATCTCAAGTCAGAACCACAAGAAAAACTTTGCTGACAATTTTAGAAAAACAGAGAACTGTGGCAAAAGGGTTACTGCAGCAATCAACATAGAACACTTCTCAAAGCATTACCTTGACCCAATTAGCAATTTAGCAAACTCTAAGCCCATTCAACTTAAAGTCATTCAAAAATCACGAGAAAAGAAAATGAGAAAAAGAGAGACGCGAAAGATATAGAAAAGGACACATATAGCGCCCAGCTCCTGGGTTTCAAGAGTGCTCAGCTGGTAGCAGATTACAAGAGAATGGAGGGTCAAGACACATATTCCCCTTGTGTTCAGCATTAAATACCCCTCAGATTTCCGGGGCCCTGCCCCCAGGTGGGATTTCTGGTCATTTGGCTCCTCAGGAGCTGGGTTAGCCTCTCCTGGGGCAGGTGTGGAGCATTGCCTCTGGTGTGACAGGAATTGGCAGCCACTCCCAGTCTGGGATACAGGCTCTAGGGATAGGGGGTGTGGAGCAGGGCAATTCCTCACCCAAGGCCCAACCTGAATTTCTGAATTTTGCACCACACACATGCACCCCAAAATGTCTTGAGACATCAATATCTCCAGCATCTCATATGAGGGAATTTGGATCTGTACCTAATGTCCTAAACAGGCACAGAATCTTAGGGTTTTAATTTCTCAGGTGAAGTAAAATCAACATGCGACTGGGAGTGGTCAAACAGCTAACGTAATGCAACAGTTGCATTTTCCCTATCTCTCTATCACCCCAGGAACTAAATTCAAAAAGAAGTAAAAAAAAAAATTCAGACAAACATTTATGCATCAAAGCCAGAAACCTTAGACAAACATTTTTTTAAAACAAAACAACATTATTTTTGTTAACCTAATGAAAATGAGAAGATAGTGGGAACTGTTGAGGAATTTTTATGGTAATCATTGAAGGTAATTAAATACAATTGTGTAGAATTTTCTCTTTTTTAATTATTACTGAGAAACACATTTAACAGTCCTACCACTGTAAAAGGTTCTGCAAGGAGTCTATAAATATGTGCCATAAGCTGAATCTCTGTATACACTTTCCACAGCACAAATCCTGTGAGCATCAAAGAGATACCTTTCCTTTGGGTCCTTCCCCCAGCCAGCATCTGTGTCCAAAAATGACATGAGCATATTGCCTTTGAACAAATAGTTACTCAGACATCAGTTAAATTTATAACAACCACAGAAGCAATGTTGTCCTTTGTATTACAATAAAAAAACTTCTTTACATATTATCTGAAGTACTATCTCTTCCAAGGATAGTACTTTAAACGCCAGTGAGATTTGAAATAATAATAAAAAATCTTTATTTTAAGTGTAGTGTATTACAAATAAAAGTTGCAAAACCATGGGGGGAAATAATGTCACTAGTCTTGAAAAATAGCTAGGGTCTTCTTTTGCATTTTTTAATTTTTGTCATCATGAATAGCAAAAAAATGATATCAATAAATTAGTAAATAACTGGAAAACTGGTTGAGTTAGAGATTGCTCTAGTATTAAAGATAAACTAAATGTTAAGAATAAAAGTATTTTCTTAGGCCTGCTTACAGACTTTTATGCATGATGCACCTGTTTAGTTAGCACACTAAGCTGGTGCAGCTGAACTCTTTTCTGCCCTTGGCTGCCTATTTTTCACTAGGAACTCAATATCTTCTATTACAAATGCGATTTTTTGGGTTTTTTGTTTCCTGAATTAATATGGCAAATAATAACTAAATCTAGCATTTCAGAAAGCAAGCTAGGCCCTTGAAGTACTAGAGAGGAATTATGCTTATTTTACAGCTTAGGTTCATATCAATATATTCCTCTATATTTCCCCAGACACACATTTTTCATTCTTCTCTCTGTTTAAAAAAATCTATTTAGAGACCCATGTTTCAATAGCCACTAAATTATTTTTTAAAATATTTAATAATACTGGAGCATTAGTTGCATCGGCTTCTTCTTATAAGTTTGTAAATAGAAGTTTGGTTTTCCAAAAGCCTATTTTTGCTTTAATATATTTCAGACAAAAAATGAGAAAGAATACTGTTCTGCACTTTTTGAGTTGCTGGTTTAAATAAAGGATAAATTTATGTCTGTCTTTGAAAGGCTTCATACTGTGGCATTGGAAAAAGTGCTGTGAACCTCTTGAACACCAGCGCACATCTGAGATTGCTGTAGGTCACTAGCGCCATTTGGGTCACATCAGGATTGAGCTACAGATGTTTTAAATACTGTCACTTTTCATCATTTATATTTTAATGGTCAGACACTGCTGCTGCATTCTGATGCTAGAGGGTGAAAAATCTATTTTGAAATACCAGCCGTGTAAAGTTGAAAAGCTTCCCCAGCACACTATACACACTCACAGACAGCAGGGGACTTTAACAGAGGGATGTTGAATTAAGCCTGGTTAACTCAGATGAAAGAGCCGATCTCTTGAACAGGATGAACGCAATTTGTGCTACCAGATTTCCCTCTTATACCCCAGCACTCCACTGATTCAAAGAGGATGTTAAATTAAAGCTATAGCATAGCAGCAGGGAGATGGTTCCAGCAGAGATGGCATTAAAATTAACTTTCTTATAGCAAAATCTGTTGCATAAGAGACTGAGAGGGCAGTGGAGGATGAGGTTGAGGCTGTGTTTAGTTCTATGACATAAGCAATTTCTCTGAAATTTATGAAGATGATAATAATGTTTCAGTAAAGTTTTAATCAGGTGGTCAAAGTAAAAATGGGCAAATTTTTCTGCTGCTACAATGAATAAAATAATCTTAGAAAAAGGAAAAAGAAATATGGGGTGTTGATTCTGATCTCAATAGCACCTGGCCATGCTATTGGTATCCTCTGCTGTTAGGAGAGGCAGTTCCTTCTAATCCTTCAGACTTTAAATGGTAGGACTTTTTTTCTCCATAGGGAGGTCTATGTGCAATTCTCCCAGTTAGACAGGCATCTAAGAAACTTGCTGGATCATATTATTCCATATTTGAGTGTTTTATTGTCCATACATGAATTATTTGGAGCACATCTGGTCCAACTCACCCTGCTCAAACAGAACTACTTACATTTGGATGCCCTGGACTGTGTTAGGGTGTCCTGGACCATATCCAGATGGCTTATGAGTATCTCCAAGGAGGGACACTGCACTACATCTCTGGGCAACCTCTCCCAGTGCTTCGTCACCCTTGCAGTAAAGTACCTTGATGTTCGGAGGAAACACCTCTGAAAACAGACTGGCTGTATTGGCTTTGCACCCTCCTTCAGGTAATTAGTAAATTGATGAGATTTCCCATGGTCCTTCCCTTTTGCAAGGTAAAAAGACTCAGATCCCATTTTTTCCTCATATTGGAGTGACCTATCCATTAATTGTCACTGTAGCCCTATCAGACTATCAATGTCTGATTAATCTTTCAGGCAACAAATTAAATTCTTCAGAAGCAATATATTTGTGAACTATACCCATTAGAAGAAATGTTCAAAAATTTGGTCTGATGAGAAAGGTTGATAATAGAAAAGAAACTCAATGGTTCTCATTTCCTATAACTTGATTTTTGGGATTTTCTGAAATGTATGTGTATCGTTTAGGATTAAAACAGTGCTCACTTCTTAAATTATTTTGTTTTAAAAATTAAAGTTTTTGAAATGAAAACCTACTTTTAACCTTGAAGTTAGGAAGTCATACAGAGGAATCTATATTAGACATCTTGATGGTTTAGTGGAAGGATGATCCACACAATTAACTCCTCCTTTGTTTTCAACACAGTTGTTAAATTCAACAGTGCACCATTTCTCAATTAAGATAATTCTGTTTTTCACCAAACAGAGTGCTAGAAGGGGTTTGAGCAACTATTATGAAAATCTGTTTACTGTATGACATACAATTAATGCTTTAGTTTCATACAGTACTTAGTATCTCAAACATTTCTCTAAAAATATCATGTTAATTCTGTCTTTACTGTATATATAGACATCTTTACTGATGTCTATACTGATAAATAGGCATTCATTAGTAAGAAATATTCTCTGTTTCCTTTCTCAACAGGATGGAGTTTCCTCACTAAGAAAAGAAATGCCTGTAAGTTTTTTTGAGAAGTTCTTAAAATGTGTAAGACTCACTGAAAACTCAAAATCACTCTAATTTCCCAGGTATAAACTACATTTGAAGTTATACATGGTTTCCTTTTACTGTTTTCAAGGCACTGTGAGAATGCTACTATTCCTTTCCTCATTTGGTTATTAGAGAAAGGTTTTATGATTTCAGGCAGGCATTAAAACTTCTGAGAGTTGTTATAGCAATATCTCTGACACAGACATGAATGGCAATATACTCCAGTTTTAACTCTGCTGCCTGAGAAAATAGAGAATTTCTTACAGTTTAATGTTGTATAAGAAAAAAAAAAATCCTTATTATTTAATACTTTATCATAGTTGCAAATGTCATGGTTTAACGTCCGCTGGCAACAAAGCACCATCACCACTCATTTCTCTGACACTAGAGTGGGGGAGAGAATGGGAAGAGTAAAAGTGAGAAAATTCGTGGGTTGAGATGAATAGGTTGAGATTAATAGGTAAATCAAAAGCTGTACGCTCAAGCAAAGCAAAACAAGGAATTCATTCACTGAACATGGGCAGGAAAGTGTTCAGTCATCTCCAGGAAAGCAGGGCTCCATCATGTGTAATGGTTATTTAGGAAGACAAATGAAGTCACTCTGAATGTCCTTCCCTTCCTTCTTCACCCAGCTTTCTATGCAGAGCATGATGAAACATAGTATGGAATATGCCTTTGGTCAGTTGGGATCAGCTGTCCCAGCTGCATCCCCTCCCAGCTTTTTGTGCTCTCTCAGCCTCCTTGTTGGTGGATTGGGATAAGAAGCAGGAGAGACCTTGGCTCTGTGAGAGCACTGCTCAGCCATGACAAGAATATATCTATATTATCAACACAGCAAAAGTCCAAAACATAGCCCTGTACAGCTACTATGAAGAAAATTAACTCTATCCCAACCAAAACCAGCACATTCCTTCAGTGAAAACACGAGAATACTTTAAAACTCACTCAATGAAAAACAGGAGATGAGAAAGAAGGGAAGGACACAGACTATAAGGAGGACGCAGACTATAAACAAGATTAACTATATTTTAGAGTTAATAGTATCTGCAAGGCTGTGGAAGATTAAAAAGCCCATGCAGACTCGGAATTTCGCACAACAATTATGCTGAAAATATAGATTAAGTTTAAATAATGAAAAGTCTAGATGAGATTAATCTTGTGCTCTGGAGGATAGGTCACTCAATTATTCCCTAGGGCCACATACAATAGTCCCATGGTTATGACAGCTACCACCAAAACTCATAAACAACTGGGTGTTTTGCGTCATTTCTTCCTTACAAGGAAATTTTTTAAGTAAAAAATAAAATGGATGGTGATTAATGAGGCATCCAAGAAGATGCATTAAAAAAAAATCAAGCAGGTAACTCACTAGATGAACTAAAAGTAAATCAAAAGGATTTACATGAATAAGGTGGGGGAAAATTCCTTGGGGAACAGAGGCATAGTACAGGATGGTGGTGTTGGTAACTGGCATATGCCCTAACCTAAGGTGCCTAAAATGTTTGAATGGTGAATGTGTCTTATGTAGTGTGTTGCTGGAAGTAATGTATTAATTAGAATGTATTAATTAGAATTCATCATACCAATGTAATTCCAGTTAAAAAATAATCGGAAAAAAATTATTTACTTTATCACTTTGAGATTAATACCTGTATAATTGGCCATATTTTGAGTATAGTACTGTCCTGGTTAGAGGTAATTTTGCTCTTTTCTGTAGATTTCATAGTGAGATTAGAAAATACATTATCATCCTATATTTTCTTCAATATACACAATGAAATTTGATTTTTATTGCCCAGATTTTATTTATTCAGGACTTGGATTTGCTGAATTTCAATGTGTCACAACACCAGCTTTTTCTTGGAGTCAAGCAGCAGAAGAAGCGATTGAATAGTGTCAAGACTTTTTCATGTTATCAGAGTTCTGAAGTGTCTTAATTGTGGGCTTCCAGATGTCTTTCAGGAGGTGGTTAAGTGAAGTCTCACACAGGTTACATAGCTTATATTTTTTATTAATGAGAATAAAGAGTGTGTTGGAACTGTTTATGAGGTGCTTACTGTTATGCCTTTTCACAAACAGCTAAGATGAACCTAACAGCACCCAGAGTGGAACAGAAAATGCCGAATTGCTAAGGAAGCTCATTCCATAGGCACTCAACTATTCAGCATTCCCTCACTGTTAAACATCAACCTGGCTGGGATTTGAAATTTCACTTAACAGAAGAAAAAAATAATCCATTCCCTTCTATGCCAAACCTGCTTAAATTAAAAGGTTTGAAAGGACTGAGAAGGATGGCAGGAAGGGAATGGGAAGGGACGTATTACCTTTTATAAAAGATTCATAACACTTCTATGATTCAGTGATATCGCTGAAATATTTTTTGCTAAATATTAAAATCTAAGCTTTGTTTTGACATTTAGAAGATGCTTAGGGCTATGAATAAGTTGATTAACTAAACAGAAAATAAATAAGCTGTGCTATGCTTTGCTCTGCAGGTATAAAAGAGCTGTTTCATTTGCTTTCTTTTGTGCAAACAGCAATTCTGAATCTTTAATTCCCTATGCAACACCTGGAAGAACTAGAAGTGATAACCAATACCATTTATTATGACTTAGACTAGGACTGGTTCACTTATAGGTATATCTGTTACTGTAATTATTATGTTATTTAGGATGCTGAAATTTCTGGCATTTTAGGAACTATTGGTTACAGTTGTTTTTATCAATTCAATGAAGATCAAAGTTTTCAAGTACTTCTTTCATGCAATTGTGATACAAGTGTTTGTCAAGTATTTGAGTATGAAGTTTGTCTTTGTAGCTTATGTATAAACAGGAGCAACATATCTGTAATTTGAAAAGAAGATAATTACAGGACAGATTACATCATTTATCCTTTATTTGAGGGAAAATATCTTTGAGAAAGAATTGTCCAGTTCTATAAAACTGTCAGCAGAGTAGCTAAAGGCCAAAATTTACAGTAAAATTCCCTTCAAAAACATAGTTATTCTGCTCTTCCAGCCACATTGAGATTCTTATTCCGTCAAAAGCACTTTCTAATAACACAAAATTATTTTTCTGCTTGGTAGTTATATGTGAAATTGCCTGATAGTGCACAATTACAAGGCACAATAAGGCAAAAAGTTTTGCTTTTCTTTGTTTAAATGAGCTTGTCAGAAATGTCAAAATGACAATACTA
This sequence comes from Pheucticus melanocephalus, assembly GCA_013398405.1. NCBI lineage: Eukaryota > Metazoa > Chordata > Aves > Passeriformes > Cardinalidae > Pheucticus > Pheucticus melanocephalus. The sequence continues at coordinate 884,475 of VZSJ01000340.1, read as the reverse complement.
CACATGCTTCAGGCTGAAGGACTGACTGAAGACCTCTCTTCTGCATGGACTAATTCAGTCTTGGGACTCAAGTTACACAGAATATGATGTTCTGGACTCTAGTGCAGTCCTTTGGCTGATTTAGGGAATATTCTGTCTCTTGTGTGCTCCAGTCCAGGAGAAAAGCCTTGAAAAAATAACTGAATGACATGCAAATCTCCTTGATGTAACAGATTCATTTAATATATGTCTAGTTTTCATATGAATATTGCAACTTTTTGGTTTTGCAACTATATTTAAGAATAAGGAAAATTAATTCTACATTACCAATCAAAAGAAATTAAGTCTTTTATTACTGCTACCAAATTGCTGAGGTTTTGCAGAATATTCCTATCCGGTCAAATATTAAAGTTTTTACAATAAAAAGAAGTAGAAACTAATAAATAGATAAAGCATATGTCTATGTCAATTTTATTTTACATTACAATTGAAGTTAACAATCTTGAACTATCCCATCTCATCAAACAAACCAGTTCATTAAACATATCAGTGCTATATTAGAATTTTACAAATGATATTTCTTCTGCTTTTGTGAGAGTTAGAGAAATGTAAGGATAGGGTTTAAGGAGATTCTAGACACTCTAGGGCTATGTCTCCAGGGAAAGCTATCCTAAGGAGAAAAGCTACTTTGTGCTTCAATGAAGCCTATCCTCCATTGTACAATAACATTTCCTATTCTCTGGGGTCCTGTGTTGAAAATATTCTGATGAAATTCATAAAAAAGTCTTATTTTTCCATACAGCTGAGGCAGAAAATGTCATACATATTCCTCCAGCATCTGGAGCATTAATTATTTGAAGAACATCGTTCATGAATTATCTTTCTTGATAAATTCAGAGAAAACTTGTCAAATCAGAAAAGAGTTCAGTAGAAGTCCAGGCAGTGCTTGAGAAACTATTACTATTTCTTGGGAATTTTGTGTGTGTGTATATGTATATATAATCTCTGTGTGTGTTTCTGTGTGTGTGTATAATAGTTACACATATGTATGTGTATGTATAAATATATAGAGATAAAATAAACCTATACACATTTGCATAAATGTGTATGTATGTATATGTATGTATAATATACACACATATATATTTAATAGATTTTTTAATGAAAAAATCATTCACTTAAGTACTACATATTACAAATATTTGAGAGAGTACTCCAGTACTTTCCAAACTTTCATCTTCATACATAGAATGGCACTGACTTAATTCTGTGGGTTTAGCTCTTACCAGAGCAGATTCAACTTACCTGATTTTAGCTGCCTTAAAACGCAAGTATCCAGTGTCAGCTACTTTCCTAGTCTTTCTCTATTAGAGGAGAAGCATCATTCATCTAGTCTATTTAATTTAATTATTTTTATCTTTTTTACTTTAGAATGAAATTAGCTGTCTTCCCTACAGAAAGTTAAGAGCTAAGGTTAGAAAATATGTTACTCTAAATTGAAATAAAAAAAGCCCCAAACAACAAAACCACACAACTATATTGAAACAGATCTAAGCCTTACTTCTCTTTAGTTTACTTTATTCAGCTTCTGATAAATTAGACAAGAGCATACCACCATGGAATTTCTTGAAAGTATAATAAGCAACATGATAAACAATGACTTTGTATATAAAACACAAATGGCTTTACCTTACAACTTAAAATAATTATTAGGGAAGAAATTGCTTCAATTACAAATAGATTGTATTTTGCATAATGAAGAGAAATAGTTCCTTCAAGGCAACAATGAATATGATCTATTTCAAATAAGAAATCCAACGGATTTTCTTATTAAAAGTACTTACTTTTTTCTGTTTACTGGATGTAGAGAGAAACTTCCTCCTAGCAGATTTATCTATAAAAGTATAGGTAGCCAGAGGAATACTGCTTCCCCAGCATGGGACATTTTTTTATCATGATCTATAATTTGAGGATTTTTGGTTTTTACGTATTAAACATATGTTTTTGCTTTGCTTCATAATTCAATATGTAACTAGACCATGAATAAAAATTTGGATGACATAAAAGATATGTATTAAGCTCATGACATAGCCAGCATACTTTAATATAGTCAGTGTGCTTAATACCTTTCTTTCCCAACACATATATACAAACATGCAGCAGTTCCAAGAAGACCAGAACAAACCTTGCTTAATTTTAGAATGAGTTACAAATGGCATTTGTTACATAACTACAGAGGCAGTAAAACATCCACTGTTCTAAATGTCCATGCATTATTAAAGGCGACTATTACTTTGCTTTTGTGAGCTGCTGATAACGGTATTATTTTTAAACAACAATTAACATTAGGTACTTAAGATGTCAACTCACACATACTGGTTTTGCTTTTATCCAGAGTTTTCAGGCAGAAATTCATTATTGACTGACGATAGTGCTCTGACACTATGAAAATAGCTATTAAATAATCCATTTACTACCAAATTAATTTAGCAGTTTTAGATTGATAATAGCAGTTGCTATTAAAAATAGCAGATATAAGTACACTCCTCACACAAACTAGAAGACTCAGGATATTTACTTTTCAGATTATCTTTTTTTCTATATCCTGAAAGTATTTCAAAGTATAAGGTCTTGAAGTTATGAACGACTGGAAAGTGTTTTTAGTCTTCAGCTGCTCTCAATAACAAGCAATAGTTCATCTTCCCATGAAGATTTCATCTTCATAAGATTGATATTTGTATGCCAAATAGTACATTATGCTTTTTGTAAAGTACAAAGGTCCACTAGTGAGATGTCTGATGCTTGTAGTCAAGCACATGGAATACTGATAAACAAAGTTTCTAAGAATGTGCATAACTGATGTGCAAGAAGAGTAATGTATTATTTCTTAGGATCTCAAATTTGCTGAAGATTCTAGCAGGTTTTTTTGGTGTAATATACCTGTTCTGTATTTATTTTAAGCCTCATAGCATTTTTGGGAGACCCTGTGTCTGCTGTTGGCCTCTCAGATTAATTTTAAGTCCTAGTTAGATACCAAACCAGACTGGATTGTAGAAAAAACACCATGACTGCAAAGTAAGGTTGTCTTCCCACCGCATTCACTCTGTAATTCATAATTAATTCTTCATCCTCTACCATTTTTAAATCAAGCCTAAATACAAGGTCACATATTCACAGAATAACTAAGCTGAGTTCTCAACTTTGGCCACAAAGAGCTTTGGGGGTTTTTGTTTGTGTTTTGTTGTAGCTGTAGTTTTGTCCATCTGGTTTGTGTTTCATTTTTAGTTTTTGTTTGGTTTTGGTTTTCTGAAACTGTTAATGGAGAAAATTGAGGAGATGGGTTTTGCTGGGATGGAACATTATCATTGTGATAAACAGGTAAAATACTCAAGTTTTTCTGTTCTGTTTTGCCTTTTTGACCATTGCTGGAACAATCTTATTATGTTCACAGATAGTTGCAAATCAGACATAATTCCTACAGCATAATTTTATTGTGGCTTTAAATTAACAGTTAACTTTCCTTTTGTCAAGCTAGATAAAATGATAAATTAAAAAAGAACATAACTTTAAAAATTCACTTCCACTTCACTTGGCAAATATTAAATACTTTTAGAAGTATTTAAGTAATGTCTAAATAATTTCTAGTTAAAAGTCTTGGATGTTTTATTTATAGATTGGAATACCATTTTCTTTTTCTTATCACTGTTGGTTATATTTATATTTAAACAAGTTTATTCCTGGTTATGTTTTAGTAGATACGGTGGCATTTGGTCAAAGATTGCCTTTGGTGATCTTGGAGATGTTTTCCAAATTAATGTTTTTATGTTTCTATTCCATGACTTTTAATGTATTTGATTATTTACAGAGAAACAAAGTTGTATGAAATGGGCCATCAATTTACAGGGCTATGTACAAAAAGACAGTTTATTTTAAAAGGATTTTAAACTGTGAAGTGTTAAACAGGATTCAGAGTGATAGTGACTTTGCTATAAAGGCCATGGAAAGAACAGGAAAAAGTGACCCTAGCAAGCCTATTATTTGTTCTTTTCACACAAATTATAGTGCTTTGGTTGGTGGAAGCCCCCCCAAAATCCAAGTGAAATGTGAGTGACTTTTTCATAAGGGAAGACTCAATAAAAACATATTCAGTTTGAGGGTGTTTTCCCCCTTGCTTTCTATAGCATGCAAAAGGATTTTTCTTGAAAAGCCTTCTCAGATCCCAGCTGAAACAAGTCCTCCTTCATCAGTATTTGCAAGTTTCTTACTCTCCTGGTATGAGTTGAGTAGGAATGAGAGAGCCTGTTAGTTATAAACAGACTTCATAATGCTGACTCATTCTATTTCTGTTACTCTTTCTCATCCTTAACTGAGAATATCTCAATTTATTTGGTTTTTTATAAGACTTTGATTGCCCTTTCATGATCTCTCTGCAAAACCATAATGAAATAAATTAAGATCTCTATTGTGTGTCTTTTACCAGCTATTTGAGTCTATCTGCACTTTGGGAGGTGGGGTGGTGGAAACCAAACAAAAAAGACAAACAAAAAACTAGTCAGCAATAGCTGGGTGGTCTTCAGACTCACACTTCATATCTGTGGAACTGAAACTCCTATGCTTTCCTTTCATGTAGGAATAATATTCTCATTTAAGAAAAATCCTATGTATTCATGAGGTTATGTTATAATTTGCCTAAGAAAGTCAAAGCAAATTAGAGGATGAAAATGTCAGGTAATTATGTTGTGAACTGAACTTCCAAACTGAGGTGCTGTTGAAGGTACTAACATATATTACCAAATTTATATTAACAAGCTTCCTGCCTTTTCAGTCCTAGACTGTTAAAGCTGAGAGGTCACAGTTAAAAATCTACTCCAAAGAGAAAATACAGTCTGAGAGAGGAATAAAAAATATCTTTGTGATTTATATAAAAAATGTGTCTCAGTAATTAAATTACATCTTTAATGAGCTAACAACTTCTCCTTAATCTCAGTGAACTATTTTTATATGATTTCTTATGCCTATGAATTCCAGAATAATTGAAATACTTTTACCTAAATCAATTATTGACTTTGACTATAGTAACAGAAGAAAGCAAAGTTGTTTTTTTTAACATTTTTTTTCAAATATTCTGATTTTATCTACTTAATCTACTAAAGGATATATTAACTTCAAAGGTTAAAAAATGGCATTATGTTCTTTTATGTGAAAATTCACATTCAGGAGACGTAAGGCCGAAATTTGTTGATAAAGGGCAGTGAATCAGTCAGTGTAATCACCTGTGAAAGTTTTCAGAAATAAGGCTCAGTGTGAAAAACTATTTCTGACTACGTTTGGATTTTTTGTGTATTGATACATCACTGCTGATAAGAGACCCAGTTAAATATTACATTAGTGTTAGATTTAATGATGATGATTTAGAGTATGCAGAGGCTGCTAGGAAGATGAGGTCATTAACATTATTAGGAGATTTATTTTCTATTCTCATGTGCAGGAAAGACTAAATAACTGAAGGAAACAGACAGGTTATTTTGGGGCTTCTGTTTAAGGCTGTATCATAGTTTTCCAGGAATGGTTGGGCTAGATTTGAGCTGGAATAGAGTTAATTTTCTTCATAGTAGCTGTTCTGGAGCTATGTTTTGGATATGTGTCGAAAACAGTGTTGATCATAGAGGAATGTTCTGGTTGCTGCTGAGCAGTAATTACACAGAATCAAGGATTTTTCTGCCTCTCATACCACCCCACCACCTAGGAGGCCGGGAGTGCATAAGATTTTGAGAGAGGACATAGCCAGGACAGCTGACTCCAACTGACCAAAGGAATACCCCATGCCACATGACATCATACTCTGCATACAGAGCTGGGGGAAGAAGAAGGAAGAGGGAATTTAGAGCAATGGCATTTGTCTTCCCTAGTCATTATTAAATGTGATGGACCCCTGGATTCCTGGAGATGGCTGAACATCTGCCTGCCAATGGGAAGTAGTGAATTAATTCCCTGGGTTTTTGCTTGTGTCCATGGCTTTTGCTCTTGATTTATCTATTGCGCTGTCTTTAGCTCAACCCAGGAGTTTTTTTCTCTTTCACTCTCCTGATTCTCTTCCCCATTCCACTGTGGGAGAAAGTGAGCAAGTGACTGCATGATGCTTAGTTGCCGCCTGGGATGAAGCCTCTACAACAGGTTTTTTTTATACATTTATTTATACATTTCTCTGAGTTTTATTTATACATTTCTATTTCTCTGATAAGGAAGTCTCTTGCTAAAAGCTAAAAAGTTTGACTGCTTAACTTGAAGTCCACCCAGCCCAGCTGGAGTAAAGGCTGTGTCTGTGTGGACAGTTGTTCAATACTCATAGAAGAATCCATTAGGCATGGAGAGATCAGCCCTATTGAACATGCTGTAGGTATCCATAATAAGTCTGACATGTTTAACAATGTGGAGTAATTTGTTCATATTCATTTGCCATCTGTGTTGCACATGTACAGTTACTGTGTGCCCAAACTGAACTGGATTCACTGAATATGTCCACAGTAGCAAGTAATGCAGATAAATAGGACTAGGCTTGCAGAGTGAAACAGCTGGTACTGGGGATGTGATATACACATTAAGTCTTTAAAAAAAAACTTCACTTTGAACTGTGCATCCATCAGCTGTCTGGGTGCCAGGCAAACACTTGGATTTCTCAATAAGTTCTTGGTCTTCTTGATAAGTTCCATTTAAAGTTCATGCTGAGGACAACATAGAGATCTGCTCCAAAACTCACTTCTAAACGAAATTGAAATTACTCTTTAAATGCCCCTAGTTGTCTCTGCCTAAAACAGACCATTGGAAAATAACAAGTAATACCTGAAGGTTAAGGAGAAAGGGATATATGTTTTCTTTACTGTTTTCTTCTGATTTTGGCTTTTATGGAAATGTATTAGTCAACCAAATCTTCCATTGGGAGTAATGCCAGATTATGGATTAACTCCATATAGAGGCATGTACTGGAGCTGAGTTTCTCCAATGCCATGTTCTAAGGGGCAGGAACAGTTGGATAAATGCAACTCTACTGCTTCACAAACTAGATCAGGCATCAGCTTTTAAAAATTCTACTGCAAATAGGATTCTTGGAAACTATATTTCACATCAGGGATGAGTATCCATATTCTATGGATAGTCTTTTAGTGAGCAAACTTTATAACACCAAACTTTCTCTCATTACAAGCACAAACTGGAGAGTAGAGAAAAACATGTTTTAGTGGTCTATTACAGCCTCTCCAGAGAGAATAAACAGCTCAGTTATTGAAATGAAGCTGGATATAAAGTAAACTATAAAAAATTTATTGGCTTTTCAAAAGTGACATCTATGAAAGACAGGTGAACACTTTAAATTTATTTTTCATAACCTAGCTCCCCCTTATTAATTTCTATAAAACCAGACATCTTTAATGCTTATAATTCAAAAACAAACAAAAATTTCAGCCTACAGAAGTATGTGAGAGAATATGAACTTCTTGCAATGTTGTTATGCATCTCATAAGTCTCAGACAAGAAAATGTATGAGACTGACTTGGAAAATAAACAACACTTTGGAAATTTTATATATGGCTATACTGTGCTTTTTCAGAAGTTCAATATATTCACTGAAAATTTCTATTTATTTTACTGATTGACTTGTCAATTTTTTAAATTACATTAATCAAGTCCAACTATACCTGGTTGCTCAGGACACTGTTCAAACAGCTTTTGAATGCCTTCAACAAGAGGGGCTCCACAACTTCTCCAGACAGCCCATGCCAGATCATGG
>VZSJ01000340.1:793065-876313 GCA_013398405.1 Pheucticus melanocephalus | reverse complement strand
ATATGGATTGATAAGATTCCCCCTGGGCCTTCTCTTTAGTCTAACAGTCCCAGCTTTCTCAGCCTTTCCTCAAAGCTATGCTCCAGACCCTTAGTCACCTTAGTGGCCAGTTTTAGGATTCTCTGTAGTATGTCATTGTTTCCCTTGTACTGGAGAACCCAGAAGCAGTTCTCAAGAAGTGTTATACCAAAAAGTGGTCATGGTGGAGTGAAAGACAGGGATTTGTCATAATGAGTGTATTTTTGGCTCTGAAGTCAGAAGGAACTACAATGGTTTCTTACCCCCAGCAAAACCACATCATATACATTTATTATACTAACAAAAGCTGGTTGCCTGTGATGTGGTAATCTTTCTTCCAACAAAAACTTTTATACCTATGAAACAAAGGTTACCAGAAAATTTCTATCAGTTCTACCTTGTCACACATCAAAGCATCCACTCCTTAGTGCACTGACAGAGATGTGGTAGGTTTTAGCAGATCCAAAGCCTAGTAGAGATGCAAATTACCACTTCAATTTACATATGCAGGTAAGGAGTCTGAGCCTTTTTTTGCCTGGGGTAAGAGGACAGCTTTTATGTGATTAATTAGACTAGAATCAAGACATGATAAACAAGCCCTTTTCACAATTTTGTTGTGATTGCTGCTGGTGCATTGCATTGTTTTGCTTAGCTGTTTTAACTGCTAGAGGCCTTGCCCAGAGCAAGGATCTGCTGGGCAGATGTTGTTCTGCAGGTTGGCTGAAGGTGTCTCTGCAAAAATATTGTCCTTATTCTTAAGATGATACAATTCAGTCATTCCCCCAAGCACCATATTTTCCAAAAAGCCCAAGAATTTAAGGATTGAGTAAATTTCACACAGCTGCTCGCTGTGATGATAATACTGCTTGTGTGACTGTCCGCTCCCTGCTTGTCCTTCTCCTTCCGCTTTGCACCAGAGCCCAGTACATATTCCTAGCATTGTCAAGATAATCAAAAACTGATAGTGGGAAGAGAGGTAGGTAAAAAAAGTCACACTCATGTCCTAGCTTATATCCCTCTTCTCTGTCTTCTGTCCTCTTCTGGCTGCTAGCAAATTCATGGTCTTCTAAACGCCAGAGAGTAGCTCCTGGGACAAGTAGAAAACAAGACAAGCTGGGGAAACAGCAAGACATGGAGTCTCCTGTTGTTGGAGTCAGATAGTACCTGGACACCCTGAGCAAAATGCCTATGACAGCTGAGCAATCCCCTGCCACATCTCATCCATACCACTACTCCAACAGTTGCCACATGTCTCCTTGTTTCTTTCACTTTTCCATGCTTATGCTATTCCCATCCACTCTCATCCTTGTCTCTCATTCAATTGCCTCCAGAGCCAACATCTAACTTTGCCATGGTATTGTTTACGAACTTACTTGACAGAAATTAATAGAAAATTTGTGCATTATGGAAGTTTTTTATATTCTAATAACTCTGTATCACAAAACAGAATTGAAAATCACAAATAAAAAATAGTGACTAATAATTTTAATATTTCAATTACTCAATAAATTAAAATATAAATTATTTTATGTCATCAAGAACTAATGTTTGAAAAATTGAAACCATCACCTGACTTCTTTAAGCATTTTTGCCTTTTTAAGTAACTAAATTCACAGGGCATTAATACTTTCCATATATCCACTGAAAATATTTTACCACTTTGACTGTTACACTTTGCCTTCCAAAATTACTTAATTTCAAATTATGAAAAAAGATATTTATAATACTTGTATGAGACAAGATCCAGGGATTTAAATTCCATAAATGCTTCAGCTAGCCTGAAAGATTTTGTTAAAAATATAGTTATTCAAGAAAGAGAAGGTTAATGTAAACATCTTAAATTACACTAGAATTTATAACATTTTTGAGAACATTGTGTCACAGCCTTTCTCATCACTAAGCAGATTCTTTGGCAGCTTCTCAAGCTAACTGGTAATGAGGATTGTTCTGTCATAATAGCGTAACCATAGACTAACATTAAACCATTAAGCATTCCAAGAAATGCATAAAAGAATACAATTTAAATTAATTAATCAGAGGGAATAGAGAGTAGCAGTCAAGCATAGCAGTGCATGATCTTGAAAAGAACAACATAGTGTTGTCAATAATTCAAGTAAATTAATTAAATAAAAAAAAAAGAAGAAAAAAATTTTGCCATGTTTGAGTATGTGACTGGCTGTAAGCATTGTTTTTTAAATTAATAAATTAAGATCAAATACTTAATCAAATATGCTATTCAGGTTTTCCATTGCCAAGTTCTGTATTCCACTTGTCAGGGTTTAAAAATGTCCCTGGAGCTCACAGCATTCTAATTTTACTGGGGATTTTACTGGAAAGTTGCATATGGAAAAATGTCAACATCAAGGGCTTTGTAACTACTTATTTTAATTTACTGACCTGTTTGAATTTAGAAGGAAAAAGAAAAAAATCACATTAATCAAAAGCTTTGATTTTATTATCGTTATTGAAAAAGCCTTTCAGTAATCAAAAGAACTAAGGAAAGAAAGGGAAACTCCTTTAATCACAGAAATTGTTAACCGAGTGGCATACGTGTGGAGATAGAGAACTTGAACAGATATTTGATCAAGAATTTGGCCTTTATTAATCTTTGGCCTTAAAAAAAACAACTTAATTTCTGTGTAAGAGAATGTGGAAACTGAGGGTGTGTGCTTGTTTAAGCTGCTTGATTAAGGATTAATCAGTGTAAGAGAAACAAGTAACAAAGATTTTTATAATTAAACATGTGCACACAAGCTGAGAAGTAAGAACAGCGACAATAATGGAGATCAGAACTCCAATGGTGGATAGGACATAAGGGAATTATTCAGATACAGCCTTGAAAATGCTTACCTTGAACACTGTAACTGCCAAAGAGAAAAAAATAGCAGAAGTATTATGGGTTACTTGAGTGGGGTTTGCAGAATATGTAAAACTTACTATGGGATGCTTAGCGTAAGGGTCAAAGATGGGCAAAAGGGGGAATTGTGACATCAGGAGGAACATGTGTGGGAAGACAGGGAACATGTGGGATAAAGGTGGACAGTTACACATAAAAAGGGCCAGTCAATACATTCCCAGTTTATATTATCTTTTTATTATAAAAAACCATTTTTCTTGAATATTTTCCTGTGTAATTTCACTCTCTGTCTCCCTGCAAAAGAGAAAAATCAACTGTATCTCTCAGTCTGGACAGGGACTCCAGGTACCAAATTTGGCTCCAGCAACCAAAGAGGAGGGAGTCTTGGGCTGAACCTGCTAGAGCACAGACACTCCTAACATGCCTTAACAGCTCAAATTCCAAAATTCTCTAATATGGATGTTTTCTATTTTGAAGCCTGAATACTGTTCTGGCAGAGATGCATTTTGAACGCAATGTGTTATATTTAGAGTATTCAAGTAGGAACATTCTGATTTTTAATCTCAAGCCTTTATAAATTTAAGGAGAATACCACTCTCTGACAATGATTTATAAAGAAAAAAAAAGAAAAGTCATCAAAGTGACAATTTCTGTACATATTTTATGCAGCAGGAGAAAAATATGAAACCTGACCCCAAAACTTGAAGTTAATGAAGTTGGACAGCACAAAATTGGGATGAGGTACATTAAACCATAGTCTTACTTCTGAGGAGAAGGGAAAAAACCATCAAGTATTAGTGATGTGAAGTTATAATCTTCGTATGTTTATACTTAAATAAAAGACTCAACTCTAAGTATCATAACATCACCTACACACTCAAAAATATTAAGAAAATAACAAAATGCAACAGATGTGTTCCATGCAGAATAGCAAATACGTACCTTCATCTCAGAAAAACATATATTTTAGGCATTTTGTGTTAGTGCTAATTTTAGGCATTTTGTGTTAATTTTTTCCAATTCCCCACCACCACCCTCTGCTTCCCCAAAAAGGCCTTATTTTCTCTGGCAAAACATGATTTTATGAGTTTTGCCAGCAGCAAGGATTATTTTCCCACAACTCTCATGGTAAATTAGAAATGGTGAACCTCTAAAGGTTTGGAAGCACAACTGAGATAAACAATTTATCTGAAACTTTTCTTAGTGGCCTAGAGCCTTTTGTGGGAGTTTATCATTCAGCATGTAGTGACATGTTTGGAGAATTAACACTTTATTGTGCCACATAGGAGGAATCAAAGGAAAGCTGGTTCCGGAAGTCATATTGTCTCAGGGAAGACTGAAAGCATGAGCAGTTTGAATTATGTCAGTTAAGGAGAGAAAATAATTTGTTGCACTTTTCTTTTTTTCCAAATAAATTTGCTCCCCTCTTGGGGATCATCCAGCTTTATTACTTTCCAAACAAGGGGTTTGTATCAATCCATCCAGTCTCTACTTCAAATGTTTTGGAGAAGCACTTGAAGATTCCAGGAATAGATTCTAGTCCCTGTTACACTGACAGTGCAGCTTTATTCTGCTCATTAGTTCCTTTTGTATCTGTGTAAGAAAAAAGCTCATTACTATTCTTATTTTATTCCAGATCTGTAATACTAAATCATTTTAGAAAAGGGAAGGTTGTCTGATGTTATACTCTGGGCTGCTGATGAGTAGTCAAAGATCTAAAACTCCATGGTTCTGGATCCTTTTATCTTTCATTTCTCTTCCCTATATTCTATACTCATTCTCTTTCCCTGTTAACTGCAGGCAGAGCCTTGTTCAATTGTTCTGTGGTCACAGTTCAGTACTAGACAAATTGCAGACAGCACATTTACTCCAGTCCTTATCCCAATTAGCTTTCTTGCACCACCATTGCTACTGAAATATGCCACTCATTGAACGCCAACATTCATAATCCCAGACCTCATAATTACTTTCTCTTTTCCTAGTTTCTTCCATTATATTTAATTTTTCTCAATCTTTTACAGTGCTCTCTGAAATAATAATGTATCTTAATTTGGATTTCAGACATGGTTGTTATTTTGCCAATGTGTTTCATAATCCATTTTTTTTTCCTTAATCAGAAACTGGATTAATCCAAGAAGAAAATACTTTTGCTGTAATTGGGACAATGGAAACAGTCTGCAGGTATCACATTAATAAAAATTATGCAACTGATTGTGAAGACTACTCCAGGAAAGGAATGTGGGGGGGGTTTGGATAGATTTGCTGACAAAAGGCAGAGATCATACTTATAGAATTTCCATTAACAATTGTCCCACTTTAGATGCTATCTCAGTAATGCTGAGTTAGATTCTGAATAGAAAGTAAAAAGTCTACTCCAGAAATAGATTCTGTGACTGTAGGTTTACTAATTTACATGGTCTCCTTAGTGTCACTTTGCAATTAGAAAATGCATCAGACTGTGATTTTTTTCTGTCTGCCTAATGGACGATTCATCTCATTGCAGTAGTAACCTGCCAAATTGCTACTGCAATTTTGTAAATTTCCAGGGCTTTTACAGACCAGAAACAAAATAAGATCTTGCATTTTAGCTGATTAAACTGCACTCCCTATTCCAACAAGTGAATATAAGCAGAATTTGTGTTTCTACCATTCTGACCACTGAGGCACTCCTATCAAAACTCTCCAAGCAGCTGAATCAGACTAATGATTCTCAGAAATACGGATTTATCACTGCTGCCTGCCCTCTTGATATCAACCTCAATCTTTTATACGGATTTGCTTCTCAGAAAACAACTGACCATGACTATTGAGCACTGCTCCTCTTTCTTAAAGGTAAACTTATAAATACTAGAGGTGAAGGAAAGATTTAACAGCATTAGTTACTGCTTAAAATCTCAGTTTTAAGAAAGGAATTCTTCACAACTTGACCATCAGCTGTAGAATAAATATGATCATGGCTAAAAAGATTATTCAATAGGTTGCTAAAGAAATGCAGTTAAAATATAGATTGAGAAGGGCAATCTGTCTTAAATGTGGTTCCACACAAAAAAGGCTTGAGCCTGCAGATTTTGCCATTTCAGTAACTTCTTTTTACCTGATGCATAAAAACTACTTTTAGCAGAGACTGTGTGTTCTTTTTTGGACAGTTCTGGACACAACGGGACTTAATAAAAGAACTGCTGGAACAATAGAATCTTGCAAAAGTAACTTTTACAATTTAAATTTAAGATTAATTTCAAAAGAGGAAACATTAATGTGTTAGGCTAATTACATGAAAAGGTTTTCTGTGTAATTTAGATAAATGTTTTCCTGGCAATGAAACTGAATAAAAAGTATTAATTATTCACAATGTAATCATTAAGAAATTGGGTAAGGGTAATGACATTGCACAGCCAAATGAAATTAACAGATGTCACCAAGAGGAATAAGGTAATAATATATAATTAAATATGGGGGAAAATTAAAAAAAAGGTATAAAAATTTAGCAATACCACTATTTTTAAAATGAATGGGATCTTAAAGTGGACCAAAGTGAATAGAAAATTACTCTGTGTGTTTCTGCACATACCAAATTGCTAAAATTTCTGGACAGGTAGTAAAGATTTAAAAAGTATATCCAGCTTCTATAGTCCACTGTGTTTCTTCTCTCAGAAATAAGAGGATGCATGTGAATAAAATGTTTGGAATGATTTTGTAAGCACTTTGACTTCACAAAAGAGACCTGTCATCAACCACCCTTTCAGGATTTTTGAAAAATTATATTTCATCTACAAGCAGCACTTTCTGTCTTAGAACTTGCCCTCCTTGAAAGACATGGATTAAGAGATCATGCATCCTCTGAACACCAAATCATAGCTTTCTAGACCCACGCTGAAAATATGCAGTGCTAAATGTGTTTGTTAATGGGTATGGAGCGTGGATGATGAGCAAGTATGACTATGACAGTGCAACCTGAGTACTTCAGTCAATTATGTTTTTACTGTGAGTCAACCTTTGGAAAGTTCCACAACTCTTTTCCTTTCAAATGTTCATATTTGTGGAAAAAAACCCCATATTATGGATAGATACAAAACAAAAAAGTTTTTCAAAAGTATTAATGTAAACTCAAATATATACAATATTTAAATTGTACAGATATTATTTTGAGAATAACATGCATGCTTTGAATTGAAAATCATAGAACTATTCCAAATTTCTTCAAATATACGTCCTAACTTAACATATGTTTTTATAGTATTTTATACCAGCTTTGCTTACTACACAAATGCAAAGAAGGGTTCGAGGAGCCCTCTGCAAGCTCTCCTTTCTACCTTTCTTGCCTGCAAAACAAGTAAAGGATAATCATGTCTTATGCCACATCAGATGATACAAAACAGCCCCACCATTTCATTAAATTCCATTTAAATAGACATAAAGCCAAAGGAAAATTATATAGTAACCAAAGATAAGAATATAACTGATTTTAAACTTAAATTTTGGTTACAAAAACAAATGCCAAAGTGCTAGCTAAAATAAAAGCATCATTTTCAGTGAAGAGAGGGACAAATGTTTTAATAGCAGAATTAATTTTTCTGAAAAAAAAGTTTTGATTTATTTTGAACATATAAATTCTTTTCAACTCTTAAGAAATGGGAAATTTCAAAATTAATGGGAAGTTAAATAAAAAGTGATGCTATCATTGAAGTGAAATAGAAATTACACTTTCATCATAGCTTACTTTCTTGAACTTCATGTTATCTCTACTTTTAGTCACATTTGGTCTATTTCCTGCAACACAACCAATGTTGGCTTTAATATAATAACTTTTAAAGTATAGTAATTCTATAAAACTAGGTTTATTTCACAAATATAACCTTTGGGTGTCATAGTTCAATACTCTCTGATACTTTTAGCTTTTTCATGCGAGGAAGATTTCATGTTTTGGTACTTATTTTTTTTAACATAATTGACATTACATGGAGTTTTGATTTTTAAAATGATAGAGAAATAGACTGAATTGCAAACACAAGCACAGTACAGCAATTGCAAAGTACACTTGGATCACAGTACAAACATGATTCCTGTTGCCATGCTCACTGTCACAACTGTGAGCATCCCCAGGCGCTGGAAAGGACTGCGGGGGTTAATAACAGTTCAAGCTCTTTGCTCTCCTCAAAGTTCCCTCTGTTGCTGGCTTGTTTTTATATTCTGTGCTGGGCTGAAGTGCTTAAAAGCTTCCTCCATGTTGATCAGTCTGGATTAGGAATATAATGCATTCAAATGATTAATTTTGGAAGATCATTTACAAAATTGGTAGACCCCCCTTTAACTGATGCATATGTGTCTTGGCAGGTAAGTCCACCTTCTGGTCCTTTTGCTGTGAGAAATTCAGATTCTGTTACAAAAGCTGTGATCCCATTTCTACTTTTTTTTGGAGCTTCATGAGCACATCATGCTTGTCTATTTTATCTGAGTCTTCCTGCATTGCTGGGATTTGCCGATCACTAACAAATGGATAGATTGATCTCATGGCACTTGTGTTAGTATTCTTTCGAAATAATTATTAGAGGCTCTGAAAATCCATGACTTACCATTTCAAATATAACATATCAAAAGATCTTTCTCCTGGATCCAATAGTTGGGGGTTTTTTAATCAGAAAAATAAAATATGACAGAATTAACCATGTTAAATATCAGACTAGTAAATGAGCAGGTTTTTGTCAGTTTTTACATCAAGGTGAATCACAGTCAATTCCTTCTTTTTTTCACATCATTTACAAAAAAAACAAAACATATTCTTGTTGAACAGATCCATATGACCTTCTCTTCTCTCAAGTCCAGTCAGGACACAGTCTTTTTATAAAACTACATATGAGATTACACTGAGATGGTGTGAGTATATTTTATGTGCACCGTTTGACTCTAAAATTTAATCTGGATCCAACTCTATATATGCTGACTGTTACGGGAACAGATCAAAGACAGATTAATTAACCTATGTTCCAAGCACTTTTCTAACAATTTGGATTCTTGGTTTCTTTGACATACACCTTCTTGTCCTCTTAGTTTTTGATACCTGAGTTACTAATTCAAACAGAAAAAAAAAAAGGAATAAGTTGTCAAATGCATTTTGGGCACAGAAGCCTAAAAACATGCTATGGAAAACAGCATGCCTGCTCAATAGGATGATTGTTTTAACAGTCTGCTCTGGTGCAACTGGTGTATATATACATATATATATATATATACATATATGGCAATCTAATTTCACCAGTTACTTAAATAAATTCAAAATTATATATATATTGATTCACTTGACTAGGTTGATTCCAAAGAAGCCATTACTGTCAATCAAATAAATGATATGCATTTTCAAAATATTTATGTTTAGTAAATCACATAGTTAATGGGAAAAATAAAAAACATGTTTAAAATTACATATAATTTGAAAGACTATCTGTCACTTCCTTACCCTGCATTACCACATAGATACATTTTGGCATGTATTTGTTTGCTTCAATTAAATCTGACATTAAGATTTATGTAGAATAATCTGGAGAATTTTATTTTAATTTATGCTGGAGTTTTTCTGTCGTAGCTAAGGAAAAAAATTTACATTCACCAATTTTGGCTCTTACTGGACAAAGGTTTAAGGAATGCACAGCATAAAAGCTGCAGAGAGCTTTCAAAGTTCATTGCCTGAATATGACGTTACTGAAGATGTAAAGGGAGCCTCACACTTTTTGTAAGGTCCAGGAGACACACAGTCCAAAACATGAGCTTCCCTACTACCTACTTGTCACCTTAGCTGGGGGCACTCAAACATCTGACTTGCTAAGAAATAATCATCAGCTATTCCAGTCTTCAGCTGCTCTCCACTCTTCACTGACAGTGAATTCCATTCTTCTACAAAAAAAAAAAAAAAAAAAAATCAATGGCAGTTCCAGAGAGACAATGGGAACATGACTCTGTAGCCTACTATGTGGGATTTTACAAAAGTGTGTTGAAATAGGATTCTGACACTTGTTGCTAGGGCTGCTTCTTTAATTTGTTATGTAAAAGCACTGCTGTGGGCAGGGAGCATAACCCATGCAAGCACATGAATCAGTTATTTGAGCAAGTATATACTCTTTAGAGTCCTCTTGGAATAAAGAAGCATTCTTTATTTTTACTTCTCTGGAAAGGTAAGCCTTGTGGCTTCTCTGTTCTACAGAGAAGACTTTATGACAATGGGAGGAGAAAGCTGCCTGATAAACACAACAACATTAAGAATCCCTTATTTCAGGTGCTAGCTGAAGTAAGGGCACCTGGTACAGCTCAGCAAGCCCAGGTATCTGGTCACCTTTCTTTGCCCACAACATCTCATACTCAGGTGTCTGTTGCCAAATGGCAGGAGCTGGCAGTTTTATTCAGGATCAGCTACCACAGACAAACAAATAAATTCTATCAGGATCACATGATCCAAGAAGATTTTCTGGGTTTGTGTTTGCTGTAAAGAGTATTTCTAAATATGTTTTCATCTATTGATGAATATTTGACTATTTCCTGTGGAAGGATAGAATGTAAGAAAATAAAGATAGTGCAGAAGGTGGTCTCACACCTGAGGAGTTGCAGCTGCACTAATCACCAGAGCTGAGGAACAGCCCTGCCCTTAACAGGCCACAGCTGTGTCCAATAAGAAGATGAGTGCTACAAAAGAGTGGGTTAGCTGGGTGAGGGGAGAGTTGGAGTTTGTTGGTTGTATTGTAAGGAAGAAGGAGTCAGTTCTGTGAAGAGCTGCACATGAGAAATCACTGAGAAGGTATGGGAGTTTTGCAATAAGGTGACAACAATTCCCCTAAAATACTTTAAGGTGAAAGAATCTTAGCATAATTAAGGTTGGAAAAGACCTCTAAGATAATTGAGTCCAACCATTAACCCAGCACTGTATCTCCAAGAGCCACATCCACAAGCCTTCTGAACACTTCCAAGGATGGTGGTTCAGCCATTTTCCTGGGCAGTATATTAGCAACACCTGACCATCACCAGTTTTTTAGTGATTGATATATCATTCAATGTGGGTAATATAATTGCCAGAAATACATGATTCAACATATACACATGCAAAGATACATCTTATCTACCTGGTCATCAGGATGCCAAAAAATTGCAAGATATATATCTTCAAAAGAAATAAATAAAAAACAGAGTTAGAGTTCTATTAACTCACAGTTGCAATAAAAGAACGCAGTGCTATGATTTAATGGTCTTTGCAAGTTATTATTTCAGTAAAAATATCAGGTGTACTTACAGAGTTCTTTTTTACTGTCTTTACAGTTTTCTTGTATTGTATTAATATGCAGATATGCAGTCTCTAAGAGCCATCATGACCTAGCAGTAGCTGCAACTCTTCCCCTTGTCTTTCTCTTACAGAACAAAGCAGAAAATCCAAGAGAGTTTTGAAAGTATGTAGACAAATGTAAACCGGAAATAATTTTTATTTCATCTCTTCTAAACTAAATGCGTGGGATGTAGCTTGATTTTCTATAATCAGATTTTGCTTCATTAAAAAATGCATTTATAAAAACAAATGATAGAATAAGCTCGAGTTTACAAATTGTAGCACCTTGTGCTGTGATTGCAGTCTAGAGTGATACCTTGCCACTTTGAATAATTTTGCATTGGAACCTGTGGGGTTTTTTAGAATTGCAAGTTAATTTGGCCAACAGCCAGAATAAAGAAAGTGATGCAAAAATGTCTCTACATTTATTGTACTTGAACAACTGCAAGATTTTTTAGCTTCAATGTTCCAGAATAATTTTATGTAACAGCAGGAGGTGTGTAGACTTCAAACTAAACTACTTCTTTGATGTAACTTTTCAGAAAACTACATAGAAGATACAGTTTGTTTTAATTACTGTGGCAAATGAATGAGTTCATGGGATCAATCAGTGAAAATCCTATTAACTGACTTAAAGCTAGAGGTTAGACAGTTGTTATTATTAGAATACATATTTAAGGTTTTGGTTTGATTTATTTTTCAGTTTCTAAAAAAACTTTAAGACTCAAATAGCATCTGGAGCCTCAG
The DNA here is from genome assembly GCA_013398405.1 of Pheucticus melanocephalus. Taxonomy (NCBI): domain Eukaryota; kingdom Metazoa; phylum Chordata; class Aves; order Passeriformes; family Cardinalidae; genus Pheucticus; species Pheucticus melanocephalus. The sequence goes on along the minus strand of VZSJ01000340.1, from coordinate 864,392 downwards.
AAGTTCTTTCTCCTACTTCTTCCATTCCAGTAAGTGTATTTAACATTTATGTTTGACTTCAATAATTTGTCTTTCTGTTATGAAACAAAAAAAAAAAAGAAATTTTAGAAATTCTTCACTGGAATTCATAAATGCTTCTCTTCAATTTGTAAAATGCCATTGCTTAGATTCTTAGATAGAGAATACTAAACAGCTCATACATTCCTTTCAGTATCATTTAATTTACCAATACCTTGGTTTCTGAATGGACTGAATGAATCCAGAAGCATCTTTATAAGTTTATTTTTCAGTGCTTAAGAAGCCTTAAGCACTTCAGAAATTATTTTTAAAAATCCAGTATACCAATGAATAAACAGCTCCAAAAAGCAGGAGTAAATACAAGTGTCTGAAACCATATTTGTAAGTTATAATATTTGTATGTTATGACCTGCATGTGGTTTGATGATAGCTACTGATATCTTGCTGTATAACATCTGCGCCTGAGATTACTAGTTAGATTTTGTAATTAACAGAGTTTAGGACTTTTCCATAAGATTCCTATGCTGGACATTATTTCCAACCTGAATGACACCTGTTTAAGAGTAGATGGAAATGTTTGGAGATTATATGTGATGCCTGTATGGGTTTGAAAACTTTCGGGAACTCTAGTCTTTCGCATCTCTATACTCGCCTCTGATGAAGAAAAGCACACTTGTCATTCTCCAAGAATTGCCCTCCTCCATCTAATGAAAGGCCTCTACGTAGCAATTATTCTTGATAATATTGGCAATAATAATTTTTTTTTTTAAAATGTTTGCTTTTGTGTTTTCATAAGCTTGTTTATCAAGCTTTCAGAGCACTTGTTCACATACAGGTGTCTATCCTATGCTATTTAACAGTTTTCTGTCTTAAATAATCCTTGCTTTCAATACAGAAAGATAGACATAGTACTCCATGTGAGATTTGTAACTGAGGAACATGTAAGAAAGTAAATAAAGGGGAAGGTCTGCAAGGAATTTGTCAATTGTTCAGCAAGAACAAGTGATGTGAACAATGAGTGAAATTTGAAGTTCCTGACTGTATATGTACGTCTGATGCTTGACTTTTTCTAAGTGCTTTGCAACTTTTAACTGATGACTAATGAAATTGAAATGTAAGTAAATTTTCATCTATCATCTTGATCAAAAAAAATATATTGTTAGGCTTGAAAAATTCATAGCTAATGCTAAATGGTGCTGTGGAAATCTGTGTTTAACACTCTGACATAATAAATAGATCCTATCAGTAGCTTAAATCAAACGTATATTTGCCATAATTAATTTGCAAGTTGATCTTTAAATGTAGGATGCATATTGACCCATTCAAAAATTTGTAATAAGAAAATTTCTATTGCTCTTTTCATCAAAGCATCCAGAATGTTCGAGGGAGAAGCTTTCTTTACAGATAGTAAATTAACTTTGAAAATTACAAGAATCAGAAAACCTTTGTTTTTTTGAATATCTATATAAGGCACTTGCCATAAATGTTCACTGCTCTTGTCATACTTTAGCATGTATCTCAGAGACCTCTTTAGATTATGCCTTGTTTAGATAATTTTACATATGGATATGGAGACATAAGCTCTTACCAGTATTTATACTTTAGAACCCCACTGGACCTAATGGGAATTTGTCTGATACTCCATTAAAACTATTTTGTTCTAACATTAGAAGTTAGTAAAGGCTGTAGATAGCATCTTTTACTGAACCAACAGTTGTAACTGGGAAGAAGTTGGCAAAATTTAGGTACAAAATTCTTTACTTTGGTCTAAATACAAACAGAGAAAAAAATTGTCTCTTTAGTTTATTATGCATAAATTTGGCATTCTTTGAAAACACTGGTAGTTGGAATCTGAGAGAAGGGAGTTATTTTAATTGAAAGTGAGGAGCGAGAAAGAAAACTTGGGGCAGAGAGGAGGGAGACAGAAGGAGAGAAATTATGCAGCCTAAGGAAAAAGGAATGATTTCTGTCTTGAAGTTTTGCTATACAGGATTCAACCAAGCTTTAAATTTTAATTTACAATCTCATCTTTGGAAGATAAGCTGGTGATCAGTGAAATGAAGTTCTTTACTAAGTGCTAGATTTTCACTAGATTTTAGAGTGTGTTAACTATTACACATAAAGTGAATTGATCAAAAGAATGCTTTTTCATCAGGAAGATATGGTATCATGTAGCAACCATTTGATTTATAACTGCAGAAATATATATCACAACATAGAGTGATGTATATCACTTTTGGAAGTAAGGCTTCATCTCAATCTATTGCATCTGTTTTTTCCCTGGAAAGTGATTATAATTACTACAGCAACTGTTAATGAAATTTTTGTATATGCAATTACAACATTTTCACGCTCTGGAAGACAGCTGTTTTAATATTTATTAGTTTCACTGAGCCCAAAATAATAAAAGTAGTTGAAAATATTATATAAGTTCATAGTTATGTTCATGGATACTAATTGTGAAGAACTGTGTAAAAAACCCCAAAAACTAATAAGTTATCCAGATAAAATTTAAATTTAAAATTCAATGTATCAGCCACAACAAGTATCTAAATCTATATTGATGAGATCTAGGTTATTATTTTTGCCATTTCAGGATTCTATTAGCTCTGAGTTTTAATGAATGTGTGTATTCATGTAAAGTATATATAGTGAAATGTTTTCTTGCTGTTATTTGACTTCCATGTACTACCATTCCTTACAAAATAATCCAGCTGGAGATAGATTCCAGATCCTTATATAAATTCTGTCACTTCTGTTATATATTTTGTGTGATTTACACATCCCAACAGAGTTTTCTTCTCATGTCTTCTCCCTCCATCTGGAGAGAGTTGGAGAGAAACAGTAGAGACCAGGATTTGAAACTCATTAATCAGCTGCACAAAATATTGAAACAACAACTACTACCACCCAGAAATAGGATGAGGGTTAGTTATCCATGGGGACATGGAGACTCTATTAAACTCCCCAGTCTCTCAATATCCTGATGTTCCCTGACAAGCCTAAACTGCAGGTCAAATTCATCTCATTCATTACACAGTGTTAATATGGTACTTTAGTAAACACATTTCCAGGTTGTGCTTGGCTTAAAGTTAGCCAAAAAGAACAGCTTTCCCTTCCTCAAACCAAATTCTTCGTTTAGATTCCTATTTTCTTTTTTTTTTCCCAGCCTTTCAATTTTTAATGCATAACATTAAAAAAGCACATGACAAAAAAACACCTGTGCAGGCATGCACTATGGCAACTTAATAGGAAAAAAAATACTGAAAGAAACAAACCACTTCCACCTCTGGGTTTTAATTTTGCAATTTTAATATTTACTCACCTACCACGGCAATGGGACGAGAGTAGTGTGACCAAAACCCATTAAAAAAGTAGACACAATTCCATTGAATGTAGATAAGGTTTTGTGAGAACTTAAAGGAACAGAATAATCCTGGTGACAATACCAAGGAAAGGAAAATTAGTTGCTACTTCTTAGGTTGCTTCTAATTATAACATGAGCCTGTGGATCATGAAATATTTTAGGGTGAATGGAGTAGTACTGAAGATTAGATAATGTACGGATTCTTTAGGCAACCATATATTTAAGGTATTTTAAAAATATTTTTACTGTATTAAAATTTCTCGAGTTATTGTTCATACTGCATAGTTACGCTTCATTGTCAGTAGCCTGAATCATCAGAGCCTTATACCAGATACTAGCTTTTTCTGAAATATTCATATCTTCAGTAAGCCAACTCTGCTACAAACAGAAACCTGGTAAGTTCTGATATGGCTTCAGAGGTTATGCTATCAAAAGTAAAAAGTAAGGGAAGAGGGTACTAAAGAGAGGTTCACTAAAAAGGGGAGATGCAGGAAAATGCTCACATTGTTCCTATGTCACAATAAAAGCCAAAAGCAGCGTAGTGTTCAAGAGCCATAACCACAAATGTATGTATATCTACATGTGTATATATAGATATAGATGTTGATATATAGATATATTAGAATCTTTGGACACATAACTAAAGGATGCTCAATTCATCACAGTCCTTCCTTGTGGAGTTTGTGGGGTTCCCAGCATGAGGTGAGAGATGAGAATCTGACTCCATGTTCTCAGAAGGCTGATTTATTATTTTATGATATATATTATATTAAAAGAATGCTAAATGCTATACTAAAACTATACTAAAGAAAGAGAGAGTATGCATCAGAAAGCTTAACAAGAATGATAATGAAACCTGGTGACTGACTCATCAGAGTCCAACACAGCTGGGCAGTGATTGGTCATTGTTTATCCAGCATGTAAATTGTTTTTAATTAATCTCCAAATCACATTCCAAAGCAGCGAAATAGGGAGAAGCTGAAGTTTCCCAGTTTCCCAGGAGAAGAAATCCTGGCGAAGGGATTTTTCAGAAAATATCATGGTGACACGTTCTATTTTAATTTTGTCACCCAGAGCCCTTCTAATGCTGAGTAATTTCTATGCTGTTTAACCCTCTGAAAACTCCACTCCCAAATATACTTTTGTATTTAGTAGGTGTATTCTGTAGTGACAAACTTTACATACAGATACATATCCATAAACCCTTAGCAGATGGATATTTATCACTTAAGAGTTTATCTACAAGCACAAGGTACTGGTGACCACCTTTCATGGATCAGTTCACTGGTTTATCTGTTTATTAGTAGTTCCTACAATTTTAATGGAAGATGAGAAGTCAAGTACCCAGTGTGAGTTTGTAGAGGTATCAAAAACCCTTCAGGAAGTCAAAAGTCTGAGAAAAAAGAGAGATTTAAAATTGGTGTAATCACTTCTGCTCTCCTACCTGTCTTTCTTTCCAACTCAGAACCGAATTTCTGATTTCAGTGTGGAAACCTTCAAATGGCCATCTATTTGAATATTTAATAAAATACCAAACATAGGAAGTAGATTTTATATATGTCCCAATTCTCCAAGCACTTTACCATTAATGTTGCTAGTGTTATTCAAAGGGAGTCAATTTATATATTTAAAATTATATATTTTGGATTGCTTTATCTTTCAGTAAATTTGGATTTATTGCTCTGGGTTTCTTTAGTCTGTTAAAGATTATCTGTGTAGAAAAGGATTTTTTTTCCTTCAATGCCAAATGGAGGTGTTCTGAATAGTATTTGTTCTGCATAGAACAGTGTGCATTTTATTTTAGTACATATTTAGGAAGCTGTGACTCATTTTCACATAGAGTCACAGGAAAATAAGTTATTCTGAGAGGTTTCTTGTTTGGATTTTGTTGGCTTGTTTATTTCTTCATCTGTTACATGCTTTGCATAATGCTTCAGTCATGAATGGTCAAGCCTGAGAAGGCAGAACCTTTCTTGCACTTTTGCTGCTTGTTACACTACTTTTTGTTAAATATTGGTATTTGACTTATAATTCCATATGAAGCAGAAAAATACATAATGATTTCACTTATGAAATAAAGAATAATAATATTTACTTTTTAATTGAATCATCACTGAAAAAATAGATATTGAACACTAAAAAAGAAAACCTTGATTTAATTAATATAAAGAGGGAGAAGTACAAAACAGTAGTATGCTGTGAAAAACATCAAGCAATCTTCATGTTCAAGTTTGAACCACGATTCATACAAGTTCACCTTATTTCAGAGGCTGGACAGAGAAGGCATTGAATGCATCACTGAGAAGAAGGACTTGGGAGCTAGCAAAAAGCTCACCATGACCTGGCTATGTGCATTTGCAGCCCAGAAAGGGAACTCTATCCTGGGCTGCATCAAAGGAAGTGAAAAAAAGGCTCCAGGGAGACCCTATAGCAGCCTTCCAGTAGATAAGGGGAACTACAAGAAAGCTGGAGAGGGACTATTTAGCAGGACAAGTAATGATAAAACAAGGGGTAATGGTTTTAAACTTAAAGAGGGTAAACTTTACCTGGATGTTAGGAAGAAATTCCTTACTGAATAAATTTTTTGCTTTCATGTGAGCATAAAAGTCTTTGAGCCCAGCATGGATGAGGCTTTAAACAACCCAGTCTAGTAAAAGGTGTCCCTGCCCACAGCAGGGGATTGGAATTAGAAGATTTTTAAGATCCCTTTCAATCGAAGTCACTTTTTGATTATATGTTTCTATGATTTCTGAAGGAAACATTAGAGAAATTAGAAAGCACAGGAGATTCCTATCTCAAATATGAGACCTGATCTGTGTGACTGAAGGAAGGTGATTCAGGGTGAAAGGATAACAGTACAGAAATCAAGGAAAAATATAGCTGGTACTCCATGGGCAGACCCTGGTCAGAATACCTGACCTCCTGTGCACAATATATTCTAAAAGGGACTAAACAGGGGTGGAGCAGGACACTGTAGACTGGTTGGGCACAAGAGTCTTGGCTTTCCTGAAGGGCTGACAGACTAGTCAAATACTAAGGGTTTGAGAAAATCCTCCTTTTTCACATGATAGTGACTCTATTCACATATAACTTGTGTGTGTACACTGATTTGTTCTTAGATTGTTTTTGTCTACACGTTCAGTGTTTCATGAGACAGTCTCTATATATATCAGCATACAACTTCTTAAAAAAAACCTAGTATTTCTATAGTTAGATATTTGTTATCCTGCTGATATCTGCAACTGTTGATATTGATAAAAAACTATAAAAAAACCAATATCCTTGATTCCTTACAATGAAAAGAGTCATCATAATAGATAAGCAAATTACCTTTTCTAGCTAATAGTGATAATTACAGAAAACCTGCTTAGATTCATGGGGTGCAAATAATAGTCAGCTATCAGGTTAAAAATTCTTATTTCTCACAAAACTTTTCATTTTTGAGACATTAAGCAAGTACCCCCTTTACTTTTACACAGATTTTATTTAGAAAAGTTTGGAAATATCAGAGTGCCTGCTGCAAGGAAGTCTGCTCATCAGCTGTCTTTCATTAATGTACTGGTATATTCTAAGATCATAAAGTACAGAAGAAAGAGATGAAGAAGTAGGATCTTGCTGATTTTTTCTCCTGAATATTAAGATCCTGTGGTTTCTATCTTGAAGGATTGATAGCTTGTTTACTTTTTTTTTTCCCTGTTTATTTGTCTTTCTGTTCTAGAAGCATCTCTCCTCCTCCTAGGGACACAGCATTAAATTGAGCTATCTTGTCTGAAAGCAGTAGAGACAGTAACCAATTTGAGTTTTGACATTTAGAGATTGATGGAAGAGAAAATAACATAGGTAAAAAATTTAGGCAGTGATGAAATAGTATGTCTGAAGCCAATTACTCAGAAGACAGCCCTTGTACTAGCAAAGGGGAAAGCTTTACTTTAAGCCACAGAAAACAAATGTGCTTTATAGATGATAATAACATCTCATGAAGAAAAAGCACTTTCATTTCTAGAATATTTAGCTCTATGACAGCTTTTTTTTTTCCTTAAAATAAATATACAAGGCTGTTATTAAAAGGAACTGATGGGCAGTGGCACAGCAATTGGAAGGGTATCACTTTCCTGCTAAAAATAGTGGTTTGGGAAGAAACATCTTTTAGGTAATACTTCTGGTGTAAAATTTTTAATTTTCATAAAGCACCATTATAATGCTGAGTTTACTTTTGGCTCTTGTAAAGAACAATGTTCCAATTTTTTCCCCTGAGTGACCTATTTGGGAGTAGCTGCATTAATCTGAATTAGGTGCTTACTAAGGCAGAGTTTAATAACTGGTGTTTTCCTTATAAGAAAATAAATGGTTTGTCATCAAAAAAACCCAGCCCAAAACCAAACAACTTTTAGAAAGAAAAGTAAGTTAACAGGTTTTTTAAATTAATAAAGATCATTCAAATATTATATAACTCATATTTTCATTTTCATGAGATAGTGAGCTGAAAACAAAGAATACGTGTCTGAAACTTCAGCCTAAAAATCAGCATTGACAAGGGAATAGTATGGTAGGAAAGGAAATCCTTCAGTTATAGCAGATGAATGTTGGAAAAGATTGCCAAGGGCAGGTATACAATCAGCCTCAGTGAAAGATTCAAAGCCAATTTACACCACTGTGTGAGACCTGGCTTAGAAATAATAAAATATTTCCTCCTCTAATGCAGAGGCATTGGCTAAATGACCCTGCAAAAACCTGTCACATCCAAAATACTCTTTTAAGAAAAATCCATTACACTGAGAACTGTAATACCATTTTTTCTACTGCCCAGGGAAAATACAAATCTGTATTTCCACTCGGTATTTTGGACATGAGCCAGCCATGTCTGCTCCCAGCCATAAACTCAATTGTATCTTGGGCTGCATAAAAAGAAGTGTAGCCAGCAGGTGAAGGGAGGTGATTCTCTGCCTGTTCTGCTCCTATGAGAATGTCATAGGTAGAATGGGAGCTTCAGACAAAGTTTATTAAAGAGGGCCTCCCATTGAGTCACAGGACACAGAAAGGAGCCCCTTGCTTTTTAACTCCTTCTCAGAGAGGACTCTAGGTGTGGCTGGATCCAGTCCTAACCCCAGAGTTAGTCAATTGCTTACGTCTAAAGAATTACATAGCTGTAATCAAAACTTTATAGAACTTTTTTCCGGCAGGATTAAGGATGACAAAGCAAATACAATTATATAAATAAACCAAAGGATTTATTTAAATTGTATAATGATTATAATGATGATAATAATTAGACAAAAATAGCTTAATCAGAATTATTTGCTACAAAGCATGGATAGTTATAGCTGCTAGAGTAGTGTACTATTTTGGAAGCAATATTGAAGCAATTATATTGAGGTAATTATATTAAAGCTAGCAAAACAATTATTAAGTTGAGATTGGTGTTACTCACCCATACCAATGATTGTGGGCAAATCTGTTGCTCAGCTTCAAGGAGTAACCTTGAGGGATGTTCCCATTCAAGGGAAGGATCTTAGGAAGATACACCAGAAGTCCACACTGTGCAAAAGTGGGACTGGGCTTTTATTGGATAAAGTGATTGATTGCCAGTCGTACATATCTTTTAGGTAATGTGTTGTCAGATTTCTTCAGCGAAATAGACTTTGTGCTGAAAAAAAGTGTTACCAACTTGTTGGTTTCTTCTGTTCAACCTTTTTGACTCATTTCTGTATCAAGGCCTGCACATCCTTGCTGCTACCAGCCTCATTCAGGGAAGATCTGCCTTGAGTGTCCTCATGGTGAGTCTGATATGTCAGTCAAGCTGGTCTCAGCATTCTTCAACTCTAACAAAAGCAGACCCTGGTGTCCTGGTTGCAGCAAGAGGGTGGAGTGTAGCACAGTGTGGACACAGCTGAGGTGCTGTCCTGCACCACTGACTTCATCCCTGGGGAGCACAATTTCAGGAATGTGATACACCCTTGAGAAGAGGACCTGTTTGCCTCCACTCTCTCGAGTGGAAAAGCTGTTGGCATCAGCTGTGGGTACTCTATCCTTTAATGTCATCTTTCCCCCACTCATCCTTTGGAGCTGCAGCTCCAAAATGTGGTGCTGACACAAAGCATCAAGCCCCAGAATCGAGGTGGCGCTGAACGGCAGTGCCTGTGGGGCAGGCTATAGCCCTGCTAGGCAGAACATCCTGCTACAGAGTACCTGGAGTACTGTGTCCATGTCTGGTGTTCCCAGTAAAAGAAAGACCTGGACCTGATTAAGCAGGTCTAGAGGATGGTCACAAAAATCCTCAGGGGCCTGGAACACTTCTTCTATGAGAAAAGGCTAAGAAAATTGTGGTGGTTTAGCCTGGAGAAGAGAGGGGTTCAGGCAGAATTTATGGTGGTCTTTCAGCAGTTAAAGGAAGCTTATAAAAAAGATGGAAAGAACTTTTTGCCAAGGACTGAAATGACAAGGGTTAACAGTTTTAAACAGAAAGCATGTAAATTTACATTGGGTATGAGGAAGAAATTTTACTTTTTTTTTTTAAAAGACAGTGGAACAGGTTGCCCAGAGAAGTTGTGGGTACCCCACGACTGGATGTGTTCAGAGTCAGTTTGGATTGGTCTTTGAGCAACCTGATAAAGTTAATGATGACCCTGCCCATGGCAGAAGGCTTAGACTGTACAGAAGCAGAAGTCTCTGTTGGAGTTTTTTGTCATTATTAGCCACTTATAGTTACTGAAACCACAAAAACATACAAACATACCTACACCTTTTATTGCATGAAATAATGTATTTCTACCATGAATTTCCACTGTACACTTCCAAAGCATAAAGTCATAATGACAAAAAATCCATAATTTAATCTTTCTTCCTGTGTTTAATAAATTATAGGATTTCATTCAGTTACTTCATACAAACATAGGTAATTAAATTTAATTCATCCATCTCTTTAGGCCAGAAGTCACAGAGTGGGGACTCTCAGGACTGTACTACTTAACCTCAAATATGCAGAGGTGAATTGCAGTAAGTCTGGAGCCTTGCATATAATAATTTACTTATTCTAGGAGGTGTGGTTTTGACACAGCTTGTCAGCTGTTTAATCCCTTCGCCAGCAGTTTTGTGTAGCAGCATCAGTGGATGTAATCTTTCTGAGCACCACCTGTTAATGACCTGTTCTAGTTGTCCCTTATTTTCAATTTGCGTTTGTCTGTCTTGGCTCTTGTTATGCCCTTTTTGCTGTAGTTAAAACATCATTCTAAAGAGTTATGTTTACAAAATCTGATTAGATCACTTGTTTATCTTTCTCAATAATTTTCTTAAAACTCTGAAGTCCGTGGGTTTTGCAATTTTCCTCTTTTTTCCTTTCAACATGAGCCCTTTAGATCTTTGGAATAGTTGTCATTTAGTGTCATGTGAAAAAAGAAACTCACACTCATTGTCCCACTTCTTTGAACTCCATGATTCCAGCACACTTTTAATTTGCATATAGGCATGGAGTCTGTTTATTCTGGAATGCCAGCATTCTTTTGAATGTCACCATTTGGCCAGAGGTACTGGAATCAGAAATGAGTCCCATGATAAACCACTCTTAAAAAATCTCAGCTGCAGGAAGTGAAAGCTTTTCTTTATGTTTGACACCTCCTTGCTTGTTTAAATCAAGCCTTACACTGGTAAAAGATATGGAGTAAATTGGATATTGTAGTCCCAGTTCTCCAGCTGACTGTTGGTGTAATCTGATTTATAGAAATCTCTTACAACCCTGAAAATATTGATCTTAGAAGAAATCTCAAGACAACCAAGAGGCTGAGAAGTATTTAGTCTCTCCTTATATATCACTTCATCCACTGGCCTGGCATTGATATCACCCTGTCAGCCCAGTACTCTCTGACCAGGTTCATTTAGGTTTTGCACATAGGGGAGGTTTAATGTTTCAACATAAAATTTACTTAAAGATAATTGACATTACAAAAGATTTTGATTTAGCATAACACAATGTATTGATATCACAAGACAAGCACAATACAGCAATTGCAGTGTGCAGTTGTATCAGAATGCAAACACAATTCCTGTTACTGGTCTTTGCATGTTCACAGCCACAATGCTGCAGCATTCTTAATTGCTGGGGGACATTACACAGGTTGAAGTCAGCTCAAGGCTACTTCTCTCTCCAATGCTCATTTTGAAAGTTGCTCAGTTATTGGGAGCCACTTTGCCCAGGCTGGTCTGACTAAATCAGGAAAATATTAACATTTTTGATTAACTCAGGGAAAGCCATTTAGACAATCAGCTGATACACTTGACTGATACAGCCATGTAAGTAACACAATGGTCACCTGCTGGTCCCTTTAGTGTTCAGGTAAGTTCAGCTTTCTTTACACCTGTGCTCACTCCTTGTATCCTACCCTGAACTTCTCGAGCACATCACCTTGGCCCACCTCCTCCATGCCTTCTTCCACTGTAGAAGCTTACTGATCAGTCACACAGGTGCATCCAATTTTCAACCAAAGCTTTCTCTTCTCCATAGAGAAATTACCTTGTCATAATAAGCACACTGTGATAATGCTCCATCAAAGGAAGCAGGAGACAAAGATAAATCACAGATAGAAACTTGATGACTGAAGCCATTTACCATTAGCTCACCTTTGTTGTGTGACGTAACACGAGACAGATTCCTTGGCAAATATATTTACCTTTAATGATCAATGCATATGACTCAGTAGCCAGAGTATAGGAAACCTGCCCTTTGGGATTGCAAAATATGTTTAAAACATGTGTTCTTTTTTTACAGTTGTTTCAATCTAATGTGGCCTCCAGCATAAATTTAAGCAGCTCACTGAGCTGTTCTAGCTAATGTCTCCTTAATACAGTTTCCTCTGAAGGTCTTCAAGATCCAGAGTTGAAGACTTTGTTACTCCTCCTGCCCTTAGCAACAGGTAAGATCTGTGGGATGATGAAATGCACCACAGGGGTGGGCAGGGTTTTTTTTTTGTTTGTTTGTTTTCAAATTCCTGTCAAAATGCATTGGGTTTGAAATTGTATAGTCTGAGTTGAGAAACTGAGCCCCATTCACCGGGCAGAGCCGGTCAGAAATTTTTATAAACAAATCAAATATGATCTTGAAGGAAGTAATGCCCTCAATACAACATCTGGATTTTTGAGGGAAATTGCTTTATTTCCAAAATAGTGCCTCAAAAGACTACTGACAACCTCTGGGAAAACCTGCAAAGTATTAAGTCATCCACTCCTTCAGCAAAAGAAAAATTGTATTGGTTAAGACTGTACAAACTTTTTCCTGTCTGTGGGGAATAAATGATGGTACACTTTAAATTACTTCGACATATCTGTATTCAGAAACTGTGTAGATCAAGCCTTACTAAAGAGAATGAGCTAGAGGTCATTAAAAAGTCACTTGTAAAGTTATTGATAGTTTTGAACAGAGCAAAGAGCACTTTGTACCCATTTCTTAACAATTCATCTCTGATAAAGCTGAGAGACAATAAATGAAAAGTTGAAATACAGTAAAACCAACAAGAATAGAAGCATACATCTATATTTGATTCTAACCTTTCATACTCTTCATCTATATTTTCAGCAAGGACGTGATGTTTCCACATTCAAATAAAGAAAGCTGAAATTATTTTTCTTCAGGTTTGGAATAATTTCTGCTGCTGCTGCAGAAATACTGTAGTAAAAAGAAAAGCAAAACACTCCATACCACTGACATTCAGATACATGTCACTGGGGAGATACCAGAAACATTCATCTTCACAGATTTTGGGCTTTTTGAAAGAAATTAATTTATTATCAAATTTCTTTCAAAGTAACAAAAAGCAGAAATTCATGTATACTGATGGCTAGGAAAGTCTCCTAGATGGCACACTGTGATACCAGATAGAGTTTATCAGCTTTGTTGTTCTATTTTCAAATGAGAATGACTTGAACTCTGTGGGTAGAGGTTTTGGGGATTTTTGGTTGGTTGGTTGGTTGAGGTTTTAGGGGTTTTTTGGGTTTTTGGTTGGTTGGTTGCATTTTTTTTCCAGTAATGGTACTTAGAAGATATCTTCTTGATGCAGTTGATCTTGGAAAGGCTCTTTAAGAAATTTGCAGTGTTGAAGATTCTTACCAGATTAAGATATGCAGATAAATGATTCTTTAAATTTTAGAAGGAACCTAAAAGAAATCTTTGACTGACAGACTCTTAAAGTGAAAATATTATTAGCCCTGGGTTGGAAAGAGGAATATGGGTTATGAGTGGACACAATTTTGGTGCGTTCTAATTCAATCCAGCTTTGTGTCCTAAAGTAGCTTTTTATGTATCAATGATTATGGAATTTCAAAAAGACATGTGAGCACTTCAGAAGCCTTTGAGGACTAGCGAGAGAAAGGATAAAACTTTCCAAAAACTGCTGTCACAGAACAAAGATGCTGGAGTTAATATGAGTGAGAAAAGGAAGCTCCAGAGTCTGTCTGGGCCTTTTGGACACAGAAGATAGGTGAGATTTTGGAAAGCTATAGCCACTGTGATAAGAGAATTGACAGTTCAATATAAAAGTGTTACCTACAAGTATAGGTAATAGTAGCCTAGAATAACAATACAGAATAATGGTATATTGGTGTCTAGTCTCACATTGTTTAAAGAGGACTGAACTACATAGTATAGAAGGTTTATATCTGCCAAATTAAAGATAGTTCTAATAGAGTAATGGCAAAGTTCTTTTGTCCTAGATGCCTTTATCTTTAAAGGTAAAAAATGTTTCTCCTGAGATAAAGCATCAAACACCAGCGAAAGGAAGAATTCTGAATTTAATCACACCTTCGTTATTTTGTTTTGCTTGGTGTAGGTTTCTATATACATTAGATGTTGAGAAATGGCACATATTTTAATTCCTTCTTCAATCAATGAAAATTTATTTACCAACAGTGCATTTTCAGCTACACTCCTAAAGTGAGATGTGTAACTCATTGATATTTTTGCTCCAACTGCTCTAAAGCTTATGTCTCTTTATATTTGGGTGGTAGACACATTGCAGACTCAGGGACTGAAGCATTTCAAGTCAGAAATTCAACTTTCATTTCAGGTTTATGCAGTAAAAGGAAGATTTGACAATTATAAGTGTTTTCTTCAAAATAAGCAAACAAACACCAGCCAAAGAAATACACAACCAAACCCCAACTCACAAAACAAACCCACAATGCAACAAATAAGAGAGGAAACCTCAGCTACTGCATAAAAATACCTGGGAACAGCTGTGGCCTGAGGAAACTATTGCTAGAGTTTTTAGTACGTTTGGGATTTTAACTGGATTCCCAGACAAGAGCTCTGTCCTCCTCTTTACATGCATAAATTAACTCTGTTTTGCAAAAGAAAATAACAGGGTTGTGTAATTTTTTGACCAGTATGTTACTAGAACAAATGCCCAGGTTTTGATTTTGCAAGCAGGTGCCAGAATGGACTTAAACAATTTAACAATTTAGCAATTTAAAACATATTTAAAGTGGGTTTAGATTAGGCATGAAAAAGAAATTCTTTACTGTGAGACTGGTGAGGGACTGGGACGGGTTGCCCAGAGAAGATGTGGGTGATCACCCCTGGAAGTGTCAATTAGGGCTATGATCAACATGATCTAGTGGAAGCTGCCCCTGCTGATGGCAGGGGATTGGATCTAATGGATCATTAAGGTCCCTCCCAATGCAAACTATTCTACAGTTCAATGAATATTCAAAAGATGTGTGTTTTAATTACATAGATGTTTCATTATGCATGTAAATACTTATTTTGACATGAAATGTTGGAGGAAATATTTTCCTTTTTTTCTGTAATTTGTTAAAAGCTTCTCATTATTGCATTAATTAAACCTTAACTGAGCACAAGGAAATGTCAGAATTATTCTGTGTGGGGTTGGCAGAACTTACACAGAAAGAAACCCATCTTCCACTTCTTATTCCATTGAATGTTTAACAGCTTAAAACTTAACTGAAGGGTTAAACTGATGGTAAACAGGGTAGGGTCTTCAAAAATGATCTCACTTTCTTTCAACTGATTTACTATTCATAAGCATTCTGTGAGAGTCTGATGAATGATTTTTATTAGAATTCTAAGTGCCTTTAAATGTCTTTTCTCTTTCATCCTTAAATGCAATTGTATAGTTCTCTTGTTCCAGCGCTGTCTTCAGGTTGCCTGTGGCCTTCAAAGCTCTTTTATTCAGGTAAAAGAGAATTTTAAGTTGTAGTCAACCATTAGCAGAACAGCAATTGTTTAGTGAAAGATTATCAAAAACTTTATACCTCTAAATCAAAATCTTGATTTTGATTTAGAGGTATGAGCATCAATACATCTGGTGTAATATGGCAGTGAATAAAGGACCATATACTCCAACTCTACATTGAAACAAAATTTTAAACTTTGATTACTTGAAATGATAAACAACAA
Organism: Pheucticus melanocephalus; assembly: GCA_013398405.1. NCBI lineage: Eukaryota > Metazoa > Chordata > Aves > Passeriformes > Cardinalidae > Pheucticus > Pheucticus melanocephalus. Next base: position 848,607 of record VZSJ01000340.1, on the reverse strand, counting down.
CAAAAAAATCTAGCTGAAAAAAACCTATCCACTCATTAATAAATAATAATGATACTAAGTCTCTCCTTTTATAACTTTGTATAAAACAGATCACGTCACATCTCTTGAATATAACAGCAAAGCATTTGAATGAACACTGTATAAATCCTTTTACATGATATTCATAAGTAGATAACAATGGCAAAATTCTTGATATAGAATGTTTCAGCTATATTGAGAAAACTTTAAGAAAATTGCCACTGTTAAAATTCAGAAGTACATATCAGTTAAGAAAACAATTTCCTTTTATAATAAGTACTTTTAAAGAAGAAATACAACTTCACTTGTGCAAGTTCCTACTTCCTAACAAATAGCAGAATACTGGACCACAAGGCAGAGATTAAACTTGTAGGTTTTTCTCCAAAAATATAAAGAAGGCAGGAATTCTAACTGTTATATAAACATGTCTTTTATTCTGTTTCACATAAATGAAATATTCAGATTCTATTCCCTGCTATAATAACATAAGCTACATTAACAAGGGAAACCTTCTGCCCTGCAATTTTACCAGAGAGTTTCTTGGAAAGTACTTTGATGGTAGTCTTGAGAAGTAAATGAAAGTGGTATAAAGATTTTGTGCCATTTTAAAAGAAAAAAAAAGGATGAAAGAAAGGGACAAAAGAAAGATGAGTTTCAGTTCAGTACAGCAGTGAGATTGAACTAAAGCAAATTATAAAGAAGAGTAAAATATGAATACATTTAGTACTGAGGTTATGCAACAAGAATTTCTTCAAGCAATCATAGAATCACAGAACCATGTAGGTTGGAAAGGGACACTAGGGGCCACCTAGCAAAATCTTCAGTTCAAAGCAAATTCCATTTGACTATATTGTTTTGTCCAGTTAAGATTCAAATGTCTCCAAAGGAGAAGATTCTACAAACTCTATCAGCAACCTCCTTGCGTTTCCTCCCCTTCATAAAGAGAAAACTCTTCTTATATTGAGACATAGCAACTTGTGTTTGTTACTTCTTTCCAGAAGTCTCAAGTTTCTAGTCCCCTCCATTTTGGGTACCTCTGTTCACTGTTCCATCTTTAGGTACTCTCCAGTTGTCTCTTCTTGGAGCAAGGTCTGGGGCTGTTGTCTCTCTCTGATCTTTGAAGACCCTGTGAATCTCCAAATGCACAGCCCATTCACCTCCTCCTGCTGCCCTTCCAGTGCCTTGCTACCAGAGCAGGATTCACACAGGGTTAGGCCCTTGGGGAAGGCATTTCTAGGGCAATTCAGAACAGCAGGCACTGCCAGAGAAGAGGATGGCAGCATAATATCAAAGCAGTTGTGTCTAGGTGAGGGTCTATGCTGTGGTAGGAATATCTACTCCAACTGGTGATGGAGATGGTTATACCTCTACCACTACACAGTTTTGGATAAAGATTCATGCATTATTGCACTATGACAACTGCTGCAGCTGTGTTAACTGCCTTTTTTCCCCTCCATTTAATGATATATTTTCAGGACCTCACGTTGCTCAGATTTATTTAGTTAAATAAATAGTTGTGCTTTACAAATGTCTCTTATGAAATGACACTAATAAAAAATGGGAAATTGATTAAAATACTGCCAAATACATAAATAAACATCAACATTGCTATGTTCTTTTTTCATTCTGAAAAGTTGATCTATACTAGAGTAGTGGATATAGATGAGCTTTGAAAGTGTACTGGATGTAACATTCAACAACATACACTGTCATCACATCACTTCTTGTACTCAGTTCTGCATTGCCTCTAACAATATTCACATTATTTTAGAAGAACAGTTGCTGGATTTATTTTTCCTTTATTGTGTAGATTTCAAAAAAAAAATATGGAGTTTGTGTTTCCTTAGTTTAACTTGTGGATAAATTATATCAATAACAACCACTAGCAAATAAAGGTACTTGTAAAATTTATTGTATTATCACACTGAGACCACTCACAGTGATAAGCAACAGACTTCTTGGAATTTCCTATGACTAATACGTGCAGAGCAGAACACTATCTTTAAATTAAGTTTCTTTCGCTCAGTTTTTATACCAATTAGTATTTAAATATTAAACAAATACATACATATATTCTGACACTCAACAATCAGATCTAATGTAGAAAAACCTGAAATACTGACAGTATAACTTATATTTTAATGCTTAAAGAATATTCTATCATATTACTTATGGCATCTCTTTGCAACAGTGAAAACATAATAGCCTTATTTTTCTTTTTAAGCAAGAAGAATTTCTTCTGCCTAATTTAGTTATTCAGCCACTTTACAGTGGTTATGTTTTGTTCTTCATTCTCTTTCTAATAACTCTCTGTACTCTGAGTGTGTTTTGATGACAATAGAGTACTGTGCTTACAATTCCAGATTATTATCCAGTCTTGTGTTATATCTCTTGAAGTTAGATTTAAAGCCATATATCATAAATATATAATATAATCTTAAATAAGGTTTTTCGTTCAGTTTTTCCACACATATTTATGTATTTCTCAATAGTGGAATATATATTAATTCAAAGGTGACCCTAATTTGAGCAGAGGGTTGGACTAGGTGAGATCCAGAGGTCCATTCCAACCCCAGGTGTTCTGAGTCTATGATTTTATTTGCCAGGGGATCATGTTTGAATTCAGTTTATCTAGTTACAAACATAGATGAAATCTGTGTCTGGTGTCAGTATCTATCTTTCTAGTCAATGGAGAGATTCATGATGTTTCTGCTCCCTCAGCCTAAGTATCTAGTGCCATCTGAGACACCCTAGGTTATCTGAAGTATCCACATTGTGCTGAAAGATACGGCAAAGGGCCTGCGATAGATTTGCTGTTAGTTGGAAACCAGACACAAATACCTCTAAACATCTCACAGTCAGGAAATATAATTCTATGTTGAGGGAAATTAATATCAGGTATATAAACACCAACTCATTATAAGTATCTGCATTAAGGTGAAACAATTCCATTCTAGAGACGTACTTTCTCTCCAGGAAGTACAAAAGGGGTGTTGACAGCTATCTTAGATCAGAGCTGACTATACTTCAGTTCTGGTGAGATCAATCCACTTAGGTTTTAATATATATTAACAGAATTCTATATTCTATAGAATATTCTGTAGAACTTAAAAGTCAGGTCAGATTTCATTCTTCTATTTTGCATCTCTGGCCAAATTTTACTACAGTGAAAAGTGCAGATCCCAAGACAGATAATCTTGAAGATTTTATGACAGCTTTTTTTTGCTAGGAAAATTGACCAATTATTTCTATTCTGTTATATTTTAAGACATCGTTACTCTATGAAAACTAGCTATTAGCTGACAGTAACTACATCATTTAAACACCTTTGCCTAGTGATTTTTTTTGAGAACAATAAAAAAAATTACACCTATTTAATAAGATTAGTTCATTCTGGTCCTTCTGCTCCTTGACTTCTCTAAAAATCTTTCATACTCTTTGTAGAAGGAAGTTTTTCCTTAAAAATCTTTATCAATCTTCTCTAATAAAATAACTTCGCTTATGTCTCAACTTACTTTACTACGTATTACAGTTTCTACAGACTCACAACTCAAAATTCAGACTCACCGGTCTGTGTAGTGGCCCAGGTAACCTTCATAAATTTATACAAAATAAAATCCCTTCTCTATCCCTAATTCCTCTGAAATAGAAGTTGTTTTAACAAACACATTGTTCCATCAATATTAATTCTGACATAATCTCCCACCAAATGCTTTTGAAATTAATTTTGTCCGTTCAACTGATTCTATTTTAGTATTTTCTTAATTTATTAAATTTAAAGGAAAATTAGCCTTAAATGCTTTTACTTTTAGTTTTTCTTTTCATCATCTTTCTATCTTTCAAAATACATTTTATAAGACAAGGATAATGAGTAAAAAATGAGTAGAAAAAGGCATAATATTATTTATGTCCTCAACCATGTTTTGTACATTCAAGATCTGCTTCTGGTCCCACTCTGTTCCAGAAATCAATGATTCTGTAGATTATAAATATGAAGAGACTTTTTTAATAACACTTCTAGCATTCTCCCAGTCCAGTGAAGGTTGCTAGAAAAAATTTTATTGGCATGAAGGCCCTCTAGCCTAGAGGCAGACTGATGGGAAGGTGTGTTTATTCTTTATGACTCAGTCACCAGGAGTTGGGACCCAGCTCATGAACGCTGCAGTGCCTTTCAATAGGTGCATATCATCTTTCCTGTGGGAATCAAGAAGCAAACTTGCAAAAATTGCTTTCATAATGTATCTTGCATTTAAATGGACCTGAAAAACTACTCTAAGGGTGTAAAGGAAGGAGAGAGCACCTGTTCCCTTGACCTGACAGACCTCTTCTATGCAGAAGGTTTCTGGAAGAAATTAGAGAAAATTGCTTTCTTCTATCCTTTAGATGCCTCTCACATTTGCCATGACCTTTCAAAAACAATTAAGAATTATCTTACAATTAAATTGAGCAACTTGCTCAGCACTTGTGGCTCTATCCCATCAAGTCCCGTGGACCTATGTGTATCCAGTGTTTTTAAATGTCCCTCAGCTTGGTCATCCTCTACTGAGCATGAATCTGCTTTAGACTTTCCCTCATGTTTTAGGGTCCTGAGACTCCTGAAAGCCAGTCTCAATATAAAGATGAAGATGAAAAACCGTTCTATACTTTAGCATTTTCCATGTGCTTTTGTCACTAAATCCTCTGCTCCATTCAGCAGAGGGCCCTCACTGGGCTCTATTTTGCTTAGCTTGCTTATATTAATAATTAATAATGTGCTGATTCTTTTTTGTGTGTGTAATTGATGAAAACTGGTCCCTTTCAAAGTACCCAGAAATTTTTTTCAGAGCTAGGAGATAAATGAAGCATTATTGGGTTTTTTCTGCTTCATTAGATTTCATTCAGAGTCTGAAAGAATGATATTAGATCTGTTTGTTTCTATGAAAGGTGATTTTTCTCACCAATATCTGATGTACAGTTAAAATGAGAAAAACATACATGGCTGGTGATAGACAATTAGGGAGATTTCTTTAAATAAGGAAAAAATTAGCAGGTTATGCCCCAGGCATCTGTGTGTATGTATTTGTATTCATATCAACAGGAAAGATTGTCACATTGTGCAGGCAGTTGCAGAATGTGACCATAGAATGCACTTCACATACATAATAAATAGAAGACAAGAAAATGGTAAAAAAAATAAAAATAGAGGCTAGAGGGGTTTTTTGGGGGCTTTTTTAGCCTATTTGTAGCCCTACTCTGTTTCTAATACAATTTCCTGAAAATGTTTATGAAATTCATTGCACTATTTATAGCCTAAATTCAGAACATTACCTTTATCTCATTTATTGTGAACTACTAACTAAATGAGCTTTTCCATGCAAGTGATTATAGTTTATGAAAAGACCTTCTAACAACTTTTAAGTGCAATGAAGAGATGATTAAAAAAAATATTGTCATAGCACAAATTATTTTCAAATCGTATTCCCAAAGGAAAATTACAAACTCCTTCATTTGAATAGAGCAGATTAGAACTTTAGATGTATTGCATTTCTTTATTTTTCTTTTTGGAAGGCTTTTTAGCAATGCTGAAGTACTAAGGACACAGTTCAAATAGCATAACTTCAGGCATGCCTAAAGGAGCTGTCTGGAATTTTAAAATGCTATCATAGCAAACAGGGAGGTGCATGTCCTTTTAAGAAATAATTTGGACAGCCATATGTACAAATCTAATTTAGAATGAGATGAGTCATGCCTTAGACGAACTCATCTCTTGTTCTCTATAAAAGTATTCTGAGATACCTTATTTAGAATTATAGAATATCCTGTGTTGAAAGGCACCCACAAGGTTCACTGAGTTCAACTCCTGACTCCAGACAGGGCAAGCTAAAAGCTAAATCATATAGCTAAGAGCATTCTCCAGATGCTTCTTGAGCTGTAACAGGCTTGGAGCCATTACTGCTTTCCTGGGGAACTTGTTCCACTGCTTGATCAATGAACTCTTCCCTAATATTTAATCTGAACTGTTAGTGATGCAGCTGTAAGGCATTCCCTTGTGTCCTACCACCAGACACTAGAGAGACGAGGTCATCACCTCCTTCTCTGCTTCCTCCCATGAGGAGGCTGCAGACAGCAATGAGATCACCCTTCAGCCTCCTCAAAGCTGAACAAACATACTATGTTCAGCCACTCTGCATAAGTCACGCCCTCTAGACCTTTCACCATCTTTGCTGCCATCCTCTGGACACATTCTAATATTCTTCTTGCATGTAGAAAGGCAAAATTGCACACAGCACTTGAGGTGAGGATGCACCAGTGCTGAGTAGAGCTGGACAATCCTTTTCACCAGTAAGTTACACTGTGCCTAACAACCCCCAGAACAGAGTTGGCTCTTTTGGCCTCGAGGGCATATTGCTGACTCATATTGAGCTGGTCATCAAACAAACTCTCCAGATCCCTTTCTGCAGGTCTGCACTCTAGGTTCTTGTCCCCCAGTCTATGCATGCATCCAGGATTACACTTTCAGGTGCAGAATCCAGTACTCGCTATGTAAATTTCATGCAATGGGTAATTGTCCAATGCTCTGGTCTATCATGATCTCTCTGTAAGGCCTCTCTATCCTTCACAGAATCAACAGCTTCTCCTGTCTTAGTATTGTCATCAAACTTATTTTATGTGCACAAAACTCCTGTGTCCAGGTTATTGATAAAAACATTAAAGAGAACTGGCCCTAAAACTGAGCCCTAAGGAGCATCACTAGTGACTGCCTGCCAAACAGCTTTTACCCCTTTTCTGTTTTGCTGTCTTAGTGTCTGTATCAAAACATTGTCTTCAACATGCTTTGGCAATTTCCTGAACCTGTTGGTGCATGATGTTTGATAGTCCCGAGTTAAGATGTAGGAAGTTGAAGTCATCTCTAAGGCCAAGAGCAATTGAGCTAGAGATTTATCTTAATGCCTTATATAGTAAGATACTGATGTCATCCTACTGGATGAATGGCCTACAGTAGATTCCCACAACTGCAGCTACTTTATTAGCTTTTCCCCTAAACCCAGAGGACCTCAATCACCTCGTACCTAACTGCAAGCACTGTTCAGTGTAATCCCTCCTCTACAGCTGCCCTCACTACCCCTGCTCCTCACCTCTCCTGGCTATTTATCCCTAAGAGACATATATTCATTGGAAAAGCTCTTGGATAACTTGAGTGAATATTAAATTTCACTGGAATTTGCAGTTCTAAAACCTGTCAATGCTTTTTGGAAATTCAGTCCTACAATTAATGTATCCTAGGTCAATATCAATCTATAGAAAAATTTTGAAACAATAGAAGAATTTATTATTTCTTTACCTGTAAACAAAAGATAAATAAAAGTTACCTGAATGGCAATGAAAGGGCCCAAGCCCTTCTGAAATCAGACAAGATTTCCCTCCATCTTTTTAATTCTTGGAAATTACTACAGGGCAGTTACACGTAAAACAGTTTACTATTAAGGTGTGTTTTCATAATCAAATATGCAGACCATAGGTAAACTGACATATCGTATGACCCATCATAATCACGTAGCCATAAATATGAAGGTACTTTGAGGAAACCTAATTTGTTGAGGGAGACTAGTCCCTCATTTGTTGAGGGAGGATAAGAACACTTTTGTTTTGTTTGTTCCACCCATTCTTAAAACCTGCACAGGTGGAGACCTCAAAAACTTGTATTTAGAAAATCCTTGCTTTTTTCCCCTTGCCCCATAATGTTGCTATTACCCAAATTGCTGAAGAGAAAAATTACTTCATCAGTTTTGCTGCAACATTTTCTAAATTGTTTGAGTCTTCCTAGATCTTCTCTTAAAAGGCATATTTTCTGTTTTCTTCTCAATTCTACTGCTACTCCTTTTTTTTTTTTTTTTTTTCCTTTCTGCCAGACTTCTAATATCTTCCTTAAGAGCTGGTGCATAAAAGTCAACATAATAAGGTATCTTCCTTCCTGAACATTTTCTTGATCAGGGAAATTGCGGAGGAAAGGAGACAAAGAGACTGTTTTAAAAAAGGTAAGATTTCTTTTACATCCTTATAAAACACACTACTACATTTGCAGTCTCACCAACATCAGATACTAGAAATCCACTTTTCTTTTACTATTTCTATTTGCTTTTACTATTTTTTGACTGACATACAACAATCTTGTTAGTCTTCCTCAGAATTAATTTATTTTTTCAAAAATACTTTTTAATTCACTATAACCTTCACATTCTTCTCTACAACTCTGCCCAGCCATTTTCTCCTCATTTTGTAGCTATGTATTTGATTTCTCCTTTCAAATACTTTATTGAGTGTAATCCTATTGATCTGGGGGTAGTTGTCCAAAACTTTTATAGACTTCTGATATCATCATTTTAAGCAGTAATTTTAACCTCACCAGTCTGGGCATCATACACTGTTTTCCTAAGTGCAGTTTCTATCAGTCTGCTAAGCAAATAAAAAACTGAATAGTACTAATCTCATAATCAATATTTACAGGACTGCATTACCAATTAGGTAGTAAATCATACTTAATCTCTTACATCAGTAATATTTTCCTGAAATAATTGCACAGAGGTAAGGTGTTTTCTGTGAAAATATCTTCCTCAGTAGGGAAGATGAGTAGAAAAAGAGGCTAAAGGAAAGCACTGTTAAGATTTTTCTGACCTAATTTTTTATCTATAAAGAATTGTGGTCTAATGCATCTCAAATTTAGAGAAAAGTATCAAGTAAAAGGAAGAGAATTGAGTACTTCTTGTTTTACTTAAATGTAATATAGACAATATTGATATACTGAAATATATCAAGAGATCTTATTCAGAGTTGTCTTCAGTGTTAGACATAAACAAAGAAGCCCCTTTTATATTTGAAAGTAGCATGCACAAGCCTTACTACAAAAAATTTTATTTTTCATACTTAAAAAAAAAATATCTGCATCAATGATCTGACTATTGATGATCTACTATGTGTAGAAGGAAATACTGAGTTTTATATTTATGATTTTTTTTTTCAGAAAAGAAGCAGAAAAGGTTTCAACTTAATTCATTTCTCTTTGCTGTTCAAGATATCCAGAAAAAACATTAAATTCATTTATCTACCATTATGTACATGGGTTTTTGAACATTTATATACACCTAAGAGTTATGTGTTGAGACATGAAAAAACACAGAGCCTCATATTACCAGGATAAAAGTTAGGATGTAGAAGAAAAGCACTAAGTGAGTTAAATAAACTGACACCTCCTTTTCTGAGAGGGAGGAAAGCTGTCCTTAATGTTAGGCAGAATACGAAGTTTCAATACTTAGGCTTTTCAAATAAAAGGAAAGAAGTTTTGTAGAACTGAATGATTAGATTACTGACAGATTGAAATGTGGCTAAAATAACTTTAGGCTATATGGTACTGCCAAAGCACAATCTAACTAACTGCCATCAATGGTCTCAAGGAGCAGCTTGCAATACATACATATTTATACACATATCTTTCTTTCCTCATATGACAGCAATATCTTACAAGGACAATGGGACAGATTTTTAAGGCATATGGATGGCTATTGTCTGCCTTCCATTGAATGCTATGACTAAAAATCTTTTTTAAAATCTGTGTTATGCAGTACACTAATAATCCAGCAAAATACAAAATATATCTTTTTAGTGAAGATTTTTTAAGAATCACTAAATAATGCTTGCTCTACTAATCAAGGAAATGTGGCAACTGGTATAAATCCTGAAAATGAGAGAGGATTTGAAAAGGAAGAAAATGAGACCTAGTTCATCTCTGAATCTGTCAATTCATTTATTTTTACATCTCCTAGATCATGCTGAAATTTCTTAATGTACTTTCAGCTTAAACATCATCTAATCATCAAAAGTATATATTAGGAAGCATAAAATTACTCTGTTCTTTGCTCTTCAGTGCCAGCTGCAAGCTTGAATCATAACAGAAGCAGGACAAATACAGAAATCAAGAGAGAACTGCTAAAGCTAAAGCCATGCATGGTCAGAGCTATTCTTTCTAATGCTGTTTAAAGTTCACTAAGACCAGGTTTTCATGGACGTGCTTAACATACTAGTCCCTTTAATAACATTCCACTATTAACAGCATGTGGAAGTATCTTAGCTGAAAGAGGCTACTGCCTGTCTTAAACAAGGGTTAAAACACTGATTAGCAGTTTCATTGACAAAAGAGCTACACAGCAAAAAACCCCATAGTATATGTTACATAGCAATGGACTTTTTTTTTTGACATCAGTGCACTACTGCAAGATTATTCCTCTATACTCTACCATCAGTTAAAAACAAGGTTTAACAGTAAAAGAATATTTCACCCTGCAGGAAAAACAGTAAAGACATCCTGCTCCTGCTGTGCCTGAACGTGACGTTACCTTGTTGTTGTTGTCACACCGAGAGAGGACAAAATGATAACAAGTATAGCTCTAAAGAAAATAGCCTAGTTCTTTACACACAGATCAACACAAGAAGCACACCGTGTTAATATAATTAAAATATGTCTAATATTCCTCATTCTGAAGGCTCTGTTTATGCCAAGTAAAACTTACTATAAAAATTGTATAATAAAATTGTACAATATACAGAGTCAAGGCTTTTTCTGCTTTTCCCATCACCCCACAAGCGAGTAGGCTGCCCGTGCACAAAAAGTTGGGAGGGGACACAGCCAGGACTGGTTACCCCAGCTGACCAAAGGGATATTCTATACCATACAGCACCTTGTTCAGTAATGAAAGCTAAGTGAAGAGGGAGGAAGAGGGGCACAGTCTGAGTAATGGTGCTTTGTCTTCCCAAGTCACTGCTACATGGGACGGAGCCTGGCTTTTCTTTCACCTGCCTGACCACGGAAAGTGGCAAATGAATTCCTTGTTTGCTTTGCTTGCACCTGCACCTTTTGCTTTACCTGTTACACTGCCTTTACCTTAAGCCATGAGTTTTCTTACTTTTATTCTTCTGGCTCTCTCCCTCATCCCATCAGAGGAAAATGAGCAAGCAGATGCATGGTGCTTGGTTACCAGTGGTCTTAAAATACAGCAACAATTCCATAAAATATACGTAAAATTATATATTCTATATGTCATAGCATATGATTAAATATATAAAAATTTATTATAGAGTTCAGTTCTGTAATGTCTTGTTAATGGTCTATTCTTTCAGGTTGGTTAATGAATGGACTGACAATGAGTGGCTCTGCTTATAAAGCAGCACACTAAATTTCAAAAAGTTTTCAGTGACTTACATCGCAGCAAAACTTAAGATAATGTTTGTCTTATCCTGAAACAGTATCTTAGAAAGAATAATCAAACACTGTTCCCTGTCTAGGACTATTAGTTAAGTAACCAAATGTGTAAGCATAAATTCTACATTAAAGTTTTCTTGCCTGTTTGTTAGCTTCTAGCCTATAACAAGTAATGTAATTAAACATTTACCGCAAATAAAGAAATACACGGATATGGTTATTCTGCATATTTCTGTGCTTGTAACTCCAAACAGTTTTAAGATGTTTCTGTATTTACTGTAAGCTAATAAAGTGAAGATAGTTTGTAAACTGAGGTGTACATTAGTGTAATAGTATGCAATTTTCATACAGACTTTATGGTAAATTTCCTATATATTGATATCACAGGCAAGAAAAAACCTCTAGAAGTGTGAATTTTATCTATCTTAATTTGTTGACACACAAAGAGCTGATGTCTTTTTTTTTTAAGATATGAGGAGAAAAACAAGAACAAAAATAAAAAAAGCATATTTCAACACACTTTCACACACACACATATCCACACCCCTGCATCTAAATAAATGTCTTTTCTCTCCTTTTGCAATTTTACATATTTTCACCATGTCTAATGCTCAGTCTGTCCAGTTCATCCAGCCAGGTGTTAAGTGGCTTAGGAGGTTCAGGTGGTAGCTGTGCCTTTAAGCCTTTAAAGATTCTGCTGCTCTCCGCATTTGTGCTCCTGCCTGGCCTGGGTCACTCAGGGCCACCATCCCTCATGGTTACCCCTTACCCAGTGTGGGCCATCCATGGACTGTAGCCCTCAGGGGTGTCCCTGCATTGGCATGAGCCTCCCAGAGAGCCCACTATCTTTAGGGACTTCATGGAATGCCTTCCTAAAGCACGCCTCTTCAGCCTCTCATAGCTGCTAGCATCCTTGTTACATAGGTTTAGGTAGAGGCCCTTATTGCTTCTCTGATTGGATCAAGTTTGGTGTAGCATAGTGAAATTTTGACACTCAATATTTTTCCACTGTGGTTTCCCTTGTCTTGAGGCAGCCTGGACCCCATTTGAACAGACACACTGCAGCTCATGGTGTTTCCTCCACACGCCACTACTGCTTCAACACATTTCTGCTACAGACTCCACTCCTTTACTCCAGTGAAACACATATTGAAGAATATAAGATGAAAGTTAAAGAAGTAACTGAACATTATGCATTTCAGCTGTGAACATACAAGGCTGAGACTCACATGAAACTGTTATTCTTGACAACAATTATCTTTTCTTTTGAAAAAAAGGTTTTAGCTTTTTTATTTCCCCTCTAGGACATTACTTCAGTTATGGTTGTCTCATTTGTAAAATTATTTTATGCTGAAGTGTCCACCAAAGAGAAGAACTTTGTGTTTCTTTCTTCTTCTGTCTATCCTTTTTTCTCAAGGTTTTTTACTAAATAAATGAAATATACAAAGGATTGAAAAACCAACAAAAAGTGAAAAGCAAAATACATCAGTCATATAATCTTTTTTTTTCTTTTTTTAATTTGCTTCCATGGTTTTGTAAACTTTCTATTTATGGGATGTTGTTTTATAACCAGACAGTTTGCATCAGTTTTTAAATCAAGTTTCATAATTTATATCCTTGACACTGAAATCTGAAGTGCATTTTATATTTTTTCTGGATTAATTCTTAGGGTTAAGGTTTGCAGCAATTTTATTTGTTTTGTTTGCTTTCATTTCAATATTTTAGCTAATTACTTTCCTTTGAAGTTGATTTAACCTTGACTGTTCAGAACTCAATCATTTAAAAAATTTTGTTTGGTTGATTAACTGCTCTTAATTCGATGGAAAAAATGCAGGGTTCTGGGTAAAATAGCAAAAAATAAGAGATTTCTTATGATTAATAAATATTTTTAAAGGAAAAGTGAGGACATTGAAATATGCTTTCCAACAAATTAGAATAAGTGAAAGTTAACAAGTTTCCTAATTTCATGGTTGATCTTGGAACCACATGAGCACATAAATTACAAAAGACTTAACTAATCTTAACAGTGTTTATTTCTGTCATGATTTGAGGAAGATGTAAAACCGTTCAATTACTTCACTTAATGTTGTCACCTTATTGTAAATCTTCCATACCTTCTGCGTGATTTCTCATGAGCAGCTCCTCACAGCACAACCAACAAACTCCCAACTCTCTCCTCAGCCAGCTAACCCACTCTTTTGTAGCAGTCGTCTTCTTACTGGACACAGCTGTGGCCTGTTAAGGGCAGGGCTGTTCCTAATCTTTGGTGATTAGTGCAGCTGCAACTCCTCAGGTGTGAGACTACCTTCTGCACCATTCTCTTGTCTTCTATCCCTCCACAACTTAACATAACTATATAATCATGAAAATATAATACAGATAATTTATACCTTGTTGGGTCACATTCAGAAGTTGTGTGCATTCCTTTTCAGAGAAGAGCTTTAAGTGTCTAATCTATGAAAAAATTTGTCTTATCCAAAATTTTAACTTGAGGAACGTTTTCCTCCCTATTCTTATTATTCACCCTGTTTCCAGAAAACATCAAATCTAACACAGTTTTTATTGCCTCATGCTAGTCTAATTCAAGAATAGCTATAAATCTAGATCTCATCTGTATGGAAAAGGTAGCATAATAACAGAGTTAAAATTGTTATACACACACTTCATTCCTACCACTTTTCGTTATGTTAGGATCAGCCTTTCACTCCCTTAGTTCTGAGGCTTTGTAAATTTTCTAAAAATCTTCTGGCCTGTTATTAGCAACAGCAATACTGTATTACAGGCCTCTGTGTTTCTAAATCAATCATACCAGGATTCAGATATAATAAGTAAACTTTGCCTTACCCTTTTATTACCCAAGGAAATAATTTCTACTGAAAAGTGTGGATTACTGAAGAATGACTTTTATAGATCATCAGTGCATGGAACCCAGGCAGAGAGAGAGACTATATTAAGATTTTAGAGGGGACAAAAGAACTCTTGCTATTGAAAGCAGGAATGTCACTTTTGTGGTAAGGACTGCTAAACAAAACACAGTAAATCAAAACAAAAGAGAACAAATTTAAAGCCTGAGTGTCTGAGAAGAGGACAGGAGATGTTGCAAGCTGTTGCTCATATCTATGTAGTATTTTGGTTTCTCGTAATCAACACAATGAGAAGACACAGAAATACACTGCAGATTCTGGAAAGAATAGCTTGCTGTCTGTTTCAGAGACACGTTTAGATCTGTCTTGCCTTTGTCTAATTTGCATTACAGAATTTAGAGTCTTTCATACTACAGTGCCTCTCTTCAGTTCCTTGGAATAATGCATTAATTTGTTGAAGTTTCTCTCAATTTAAGATTAGAGCATGATGGTGTGTGTGGATAGTGCATTTCTCATAGCTCTACCTCTGAGTACTGAAGAGTTATGAAAATAGTGTAAGTACACCTTGTAATATCTGTTTTGAATTCAAGAACAGATTTGAGTCAGATGACTTTAGATTAAATTCACTTTTATACAGAGGACTAACACTCCTCCAGCCCACTCTCTGGTTGCTGTAATTCATGTGAGAGGAAGAACTCTGTAAATTTATGCATTTTACATTTTTAGTAACACAACAATAATTCTAAGAAAGGAAAGACTCGCTCAAGAGGAACAAAGTTATTTCAGTTTATTCCTCATAAGTTAAAATAAGTAGCTTCAAATTTCCCTAAGAATTTCTTGATTCATCAGGGTATAGGTTGGTCCAGATAAAAGACAGGGAATTTTTTTTCAGACTTTTTCTTGTCTAGTCACACAGCTTCAAAAATATGAAATCACGGGAGGAGATGAAAGATACATGTGCATGAGGTAACATGAAGTAACATTGGGTAGGGACACTCATCTGAGAATAGGGAGTTTTGGTGTCCTCCTGCTATTTTTCTTGTGCAATATATAAACTTCTCAATGCTAATCAGTTTCACTTTCTGACATCTAGTACAAACTGCACAACACTGTTACAGCTTATGAGAAGTAGGGTATACAATACAGACACACACTGCTTCTGTGTGAGAGGCAGAACTCTTGCTGTAGTCAACAGCCCCAGGAGGAGGAATTAAGAGTTAAAGGAGAAGGAGGGGAGGGTACAATAATGAAATAAAACCAGGGGATGGAGTTTGGGTCTATAATGAGTTCCACCAAAAGAAGTGGAACAAAATAGATAAAACATACCAAGAGATACTCTTCTTCTAGTAGAATCAAAATAGAATAAATCAGAATTCTCATAAATCAGAATTCTTACTGGAAAATGCCATGGAGACATGTCACAAGAAATTTATAGCATGTTATGACACCGAACGTTCCCCAAGTTTAGAGGTAAAAGTTGCACTGGATCTGGCTAGGATGGGAGCGCTTTTCTTAATAGCACCCTGTACCATGTTTTACACTTGTGGCTAAAACAGTCTGAGTAGGACAACAGTGTTTTATTGATTGCTGAGAAGTGCTGGCACAGCATCAAGACCACCTCTATTTCTCACTCTCCTGCCCCCCAGCATGGCAGCTAGAGGTGGGCAAGACTTTGGGAACAGACACAGCAAGATACTGGCCTCAGCTACCAAAGGAATATCCCATACTATGTTGTACTCAATCTCATATTCATCTTACTCAATAAAAGCAGGGTGTAGAGTTTCCAAAATACCCAGCAAGCCAGTATAGGACCAGCCATTCTTCTGCTGGTAGGAGGTGGTAAGTGCTCACCTCTTCATCGCTTGATTGTTTTTTGGTAATTTTTTCTGTTCTTCCTCTTTCTTTTAAACTGCCTTTATCCTAACCCAAAGGTTTTTCTTATTTTTTGCTCTTACAGTTTCCTTCTATTTTCCTCTGGGGGCAAGGAGTGAGCCGCTGGTGGGTGTTAATTGTTAATTGAGGCCAACTCACCACAAAAGTGAAAACAGGCTGGAATATAAAGGTCTCATCCAAAAGAGATTCTGTTGGAAAGAATGCAAGTCTTGTGTGCTTCAGCTGAGATGAGAAAGAATTTTAATAAAATTACTAATTTGAAGGAAGCTGTTGGTGCAATGAAAAACATATCATAAAGAACTGCAAGATGATAAAAAATATATTACATGAAAAAAAGACTGATTACAAAAATAAAGAAAAAACTCAGAAAGAGGAATAAGAGGTGTAGAACTGAAAGAAAAAATGGGAGATGAATTGACACAGAAACTTGTTTTATTACAATCTTTCACTATAAAGAGTTCTTTCTTCTTCCATGCTGATTTAAAATTCATACAACTTCACTAAATCTCACTGAATTAGAAAAAAATCACTGATGTAAGACAAAATCAGTTTAAGGCTCTTAAGAGTTAGACAATTTAGCATACTAAGGAGAAAAACATTTTTAGTATTCCTATACTATAGTGTAGTAGTGTAGCAGTGTATCATACATATAAATTATATATATACTGCAAGTACACATTATGTATTAGATTATCTATATTCACATTCTGCACACATATGTAGTCTCTATATATGAAGATAAAAGATATATAGCATATACATCTCTGTATGTCTACGTATTATATAAGTATTGTACGTAGAAAGAAAAAGCATATGTAGACAACAGTCAATTCTGCCTTTGTTTTTGGCTAGGTTTTTTTCATCGTTGCTGTACCAGGACTCTCTTAGTCCCAAATAAATGCACAGCAAATATCATTCATCCACAGCTTATATAATAGCAAAGGGACTACAGCTTTCTAGAGAAGGATAAACTCCCGTTAAAACAGATAAAAGGAAAAGGGGAAGGGGGAGAGAATTATAGAATTATAAACTCTATTTTCTATTTCCTTTTGTTTGTTTTAGGAAGAAGGAAAAGGATGGGAAAGGGGAAATGGATGGGAAGGAAAGGGAATTACTCCCTACTCTCATTGCTCTTTGTTTTCATAACTCTTTCTTTAGGAGTCAATAATCGTTTCAGCAATATTGTATCACAGTGTCACCTATCATGTATTGGTGATAGAAATCAAATTAAAACAAGGACAACCACAAACAAGTAACTGAGGAGAAATAAAACAGAAGATTTACAAACCATTGATACTGGCTTTTGAACATTTCCCACTTTGTGGATCTTCTGTATATCACTATAAGTTGTAGATGCATCTGGGTCAGAGAGTGACTTCCAGGCTAAAACCCTTGCTGCAGTTGTTGCTGGAATGCTGGCTCTAGGGAGCTGCCTTTTCACTGAGCTACACCAGATCTTACATGACAGAGGAAGAGCAAATAGCCAATGTAATTCTCTGAGGCAACTTCAGTGATCTCTGCAAAGGCTCTTAGAACTGTCTGATTCCTCATCTTAGGAGAGCCTTGCAACCCAGACCACTCAAGCAGTATTAGTGTCACCAATCCTTCTAGGAGCAAGACCGTGCTCCTGAAATTCCAGGCAATTTTTAGGCTCTGTTATTCTCAAATCAAATAAAGTAATCCAATAGTAGTTTGCCATAATTACCAGAGTTATTAATAATAACAATTTCTAATAATTATTAGGTATATCCCATTTTATTATATCTAATCACTACATTGTGTTTGACACAGTATCTTTTCTGGTGGGGAGAACAGACTAGAGAAGTAAATGGTATTATTTTTGTTGTTTTAGATACCTTTCAAATAAACAACTTTGCTCTCCTTCCGTTTCTCTTACTCATGATGAAAGAAATTCTTTAAAATTGATATCAAAGTATCTGAGCACAGGTTTGTATTTTTCAACTGCTTCATCTTTTGTTCTAGATACAACTAGGTTTTCATCCAAGTTGGCAGCTGCAGCCCTGAGAGGCTGCAATTGATCTCTGAGGATATATTTCAAGACCATAAGCTTGAATATCCTCAGTTCAAATTTACTTAATATTGTAACATATCTGTATTATACAGGGACTTCTACCTTCTGGAGAAATTATTTGAATGAGGTTTTCCTGGTACAATCTTGAATAAATTATGAGTTTTTCGAAGCATTTCATAGAGTCACAGAACAGGTAAGATTGGAAGGAACAGCAGTGGGTCATCTGGTCCAATCTCCCTGCTCAAGCAGGGTCATCCTAGAGCACATGGCATAGGATTGTATCCAGACAATCCTTGAGTGCCTCTAGTGAGGGAGACTCCACCTCTCTGGGCAATCTGTCCCAGTGCATGGTTCCCTGTACAGTAAAGATGCTCTTCTTTTTATTCTTGACATATTTGGCCAGATTTAATTCTAAGTAGACCTTGGCCTTCCTTTTCTCATTTCTATTTACTCTAACTGTTGTGTATTCATTTCAAGATTTCCCAGCAGATTTTCTATGGGAAAAAAAAGCAGTTCAACCACTAACCACTAACCACTGAGGAGAGTAAATTTCATATTTCTCTGCAGTATTGAAAAGACTTGACCTGACATTAAAAATCTGCACTAAATAATATATTCTACAATGTATGTTATCAGTTGCATTTGGATATTGAGGTCCCACATAACTTTTTTCCTTATAGTATTCCCTGTCAGTTTCACATATATTTAAATCATGAGGATAGTCTCTCTTTTCTTCACACATGCACACTGAACCAATCTTATACCAATATATCCAGGCGTTATTTCAATATTACTTTTATCAGGGTATGCTGGAAGGAAATGTTCTATTTTCTAAAATTATATAACTAAATCATATTTCTGATATTAATTGGCTGTAGTAAGCACTATGACTAGTTTTTTAAAATAGATGATTGACAACCACTAATATTTCTCATCTATATAAAAGTAGAAAACTAAATGATGGTTTCAATCTGGAAATTCAATAATATCACAGAAAAAATTTTGCCCAGTTTCTATAGTGGCAGAAATTGTGTCTAGCTTCAGAAGTCCTTTGGATCTGTTTTTCATAGCTGCCCTGCACAAGCTGAAAATGAACAGAATATTGAAAATAGTAAGGTCTAATTACATTAACTCAAACATGAATGCTATTTGATTTTTAATACAGATCTGACAGAAATTCTATTGCTGCTCCCAGTTGTCTTGCTATACTTCCCTCATATTAGAAAAATATGGGCATATTGATATTTTCCTTCACTGTCTCATTGTGGTCTTTCTAAAAACTCATTAAGTAATTAACCTTTTCAAAACACTGAGTTTTAACCTTTCTCTGTTCACATTGACTTTTTGGAATTAGGCCATCAAAGAAGTTTTAAAAATCCCACCAAAATGGAATTTGCCTCTGAGTAACAATTTCTGTGGGAAAAAAAAAGCTTTGTCATTTTTGCCAAATTCCCAGGTTTTGTCCAAGAACAAATGCAAAATTGCTCATTAAAATTACATGCTCTCTCTGAGTAGTTTTAGTACTTGTTTTACTTTTTCACTTAACAGAAACATAACGAAAACTATCCTACCTTTTTATACTATATCTTGAAGCTCTCTGAAAACTAAAATTGTTACTGCTATGAAGATTTTTTTATCCAGTGTGCTTTTTTCGGTTTTCACTTTAACGCTTACTCTTTGAAAAGCTTTATTCCATGTGTAAAGTCCTCTATAAATCTATTTATCATCTTAATCAATGTCATCACACTGTTGCATTAATTTTAATATGCTGTCAATTTAAAACTATTATAATTTTTATTTCATTGTAATCGACCATAGACAAAATTTTCTCTACAATCTCTCTAAATCATCTTTGGAGACACTTTTTTAGCCTAAAACACAAATAAACTGCACTACTAGACGAAGTAATTTCCTTGTGATTTTCTCAATCAAGAACCAAATGGCCCATTTTAATACATTGTCTTGTATCTCTTGCCTAAGTTCAAAAGTTTCCATAAGTAGGTAAAACCTTCCCAGTCACAGTAGCACCAGTAAAGCAAAACACAGAGAAACCTACTGCCCTGCTTACCATTTTTTAAAGGTTGTACTGAGTGTTTGCATTTTAAAGTGGAAGCCTGGTTCTGTTTCACACTTTTCCATCTTAATTCTGCATAATTAGAATTATTCTTTTGTTCCAACTCATAACCTTTACACCTGTTTGTATCTCTTCACCAAAACAATTTCTCCTACTAAACTTTGCAAATCCTGTAGAACAAAAATACTTGTTTTAGTATAGGACTGACACTAAATACTAGTAACAATTCTCATAGCCATCATGATATATTTTTCTTTTATGAAGGAAAAAAACAATATGTAGGAACATCTACTGATTCTATTCTCAACTGGTTTTTCAGAACTGCATCCCATTCCATTCCCCTTCCATTCCTTCACATTATATAAAGACTTCTGGAGATAAGGAGAGACCCTTGGAGATAAAATTATAAACCCCCTTCTTTCAGAAAGGTAAGAAGGACCATGGATCCTTATAAGCAACAAAGAGCTATGGAAAGGACATGGAGCATGTCCTCTTGGAATAGCCCTTCAAGTACGGAAAGAACTAGAAGGTCGTCAGGAGCAATCAACAAGAATTTACCAAGACAAAATCATGCCTGAGCAAGCTGAATGCCAGTGAAGATGAACAGAGTGCCTCTGTTAATGAACTGAGAGCTGCAAGAGCAATATATACCTTGAGTTTACCAAAGCTTATAAAACAGACTTCAGTCTCAGGAAGCTAAGGAAGTATGGCCTGGAAGACCAAAATCTGAAGGCAGATGATTTGACTAAATTAAAAGGCAGAAACTATTGGCAAATCTCCAGGCCTGAAGGCTGTTTCGCTAAAAATAGATTTAGAAAAAAATTAAAAAAAAAATTATTCATTCATTTTGCGTGCTTTGGTGAAGTAATACAACTAAACCAGCAGATAACTCCTTCAGACAGCAGATGTTATGACTCTACTGGGGGGGCTCGTATTTATAATGCCAGAAGCTCTCTAGGATAGAAAAGACCTAAATAATATCAGCAACCACTCCTGTTATACTCATATTTCAGAATCAGAAAAAAATTCCTGAAGTGCAGGCTTTGAATACTTTGGTTTAGCTTTACAAAAACTGCTCCATAAATCCATTAAGGTGCTAAAGTTGATGACAATTTGACAGTTGAGAGTTTTGAAAGTAGTCCTTGAATGGAAATTTCCTTGAATGCAAATTTCCTTGAATTCCATTTCCTTGAATGTAAAATTGTGGAAGATGGATAACACTTGTAAAGACCTTGTGTATTTTGGTTGTGCGTGCTAAAAGTTCCTCAGGCCTTTCCAACCTCTCGAAAATGACAACCAGGCAAGATGATTCATCTATTTAACAGCCATACCTAATTCATAGCACAGCCATACCTAATTCATAATTCACATCTGGGATGAGAATTCCTTTAACCAAGTTAATTCCTTTAGAAATCTAAATTCTTTGATATAATCAGAGGTTCCTTCTAAAGTTGCTCAGTACAGTAAGGCGCAGAAAGCCCTCAAAAGAGAACTTTTGATGGTGTTGTTGCTTTGTTTCTTTTGTTCGTGCTGTACCAATGCCTAACTCAGGGCATTACATTCAGATGGGAAATGGAAGGATAAAATTTATCTCTAATATTTACATAATCTAGTTTCTTATTTCATTTCCTAATGGTCATGGGGAAGAATTCTATTCTAGAGAAGGAATACTTTTGTAAATGATAGAAGCTGATGACCCAGCATTAATTCTAACAGATCTGACCACAAATAAATTTGTCAGAATTTACTGCAGACCAGATTATAATTAAAACTAACTTGAGTTTGCTTAGGAATTTTTGCAGGGTTTTGTTTTGATTTTTAATGTAATCCATCTGAAATACATAAGATTTTTTTATGGTAAAAGTAGAGAATTCTGGCAGTGAACTTTTGCAGCTTTTCACGACTGAAGGCACAATAAAGCAGGAAACTGTCAAGATATTTTTCCTATTAACTGTTTGACAAACAAGCTATTTTTCTGATAACAGATTATTTGTGAACCAGTAAAGATTTATACGTATTTATTATTTAGCTTTGAATGATTCCTATGAAAAACTGAAATAAAATGCAGTCTGTGAGTGTTCTTAAACATCTGGTTTTATTCCTTACTGCCATTTTTTCATCTCAGTGCAGGAGAGCTCATCTAGGTGAAACATAATCTTTTTTTTGTGATTGCCTAACAAGCTCTTAAATGGGAAAATAAGCCAATGGATGATGAGTATCAAATGAGAAAATAAGATGTCTTATCCATGTCCACATGAAAAATGAATACTTTTAATGAAAATATTAATATCTTAAATATTTGTGAGAACAGGGTATTTAGATAGGACTATCCAGAAAATGAACAAATAAAATGTACAAAAATTTCTAAGCATAAATTGAACTAATCCATCCAAAGATGACTTCTCTATTATTTACATAGCTATAATCCTTAATGCTTAGATTACATCCAACAAGTTAATAGGGGTTTTCTGCATTTGATTTTGAACTGTAGATAGGAGAGGACAGTCTCCCTCTTTTATGAACCACTATACAGTGAAAATACTCATTTCACCATGCCAAAAAAAGACAGTTGTTTCATAAGTATCTGCTAGGGGTTTTTTTTGAGAAAAACCTGCTTTGTTTGATAGCTGTGAAGGAACCACTAAACCCAAGCTGTTATGTTTTTATGAAGTTGCCTGCTACAGTTTTTATGAGCCCAAACTCCACTCTACAAGTATAATAAAAGGCAGCTAGCATTCGTGTGTGTGTTTGATTTGTTCAGTGCAGGCAGTGTAATGAGGTCTACAGGAGTTCTCTTTGTACAGCTGAGTGGCTGTGTTCATTTTACTCACTATTTTTTCTCGTTATAACTTCTAATAAACAAAAAAAACCCCATAGAAATATTGAGTATGGGAATTTTGCTGTTACATTGCTTTTAAGCAATCTAAAACCAGTAACTTCCAAATTACTGAGTCCTGGAACAGTTTGTCCAGAGACGGAGAGTCTTCCTTCACTGCAGAAATTCATGAACCATCTGGACAGAATCCTGTGCAATGTGCTCCAGGATGATGGAGAAGGGAGGTTGGACCAGATGATCCCCTGTGGTGCCTTCTAACCTGACCCATCCTGTGACTCTGTGATATGTGCAGGTGTGTAAGCTTCTGCATGCCCACACACACACCTACACTCACATTTACAGGTGTACAGAAGCTGACTCCTCGTGGATGAGAACCAGATAAAAACTGGGATTGGGGATAGACTTGTCAAATCATGACAGGTCCTGTAAATCAACACAACCAGCTGAAGCTAAGCTCTATGTGTCTTTCTTTCTTCCAAATTGTATTGGTGTGGTAATGCATCAGCAGAGCAGCATAAAGAGAAGCAATACGTAAAAGAGCTGGGGTGACAGAAAAAATTCAGCTATTTAGAATTACTTTTGGGCACAGTGAATGAATACAATATTAATGAATCTCATTAAGTTATGATTTAATTTCCTCTGGGCAAGCAGGGGGTGAAACCAGTGGGTAGACCAAATAATGGTCTCAGATTATGAGAATTTCAGCTTTATTTGAACTAGGAACTAATAGCTCTGGATTTCAGTGAGAAAAGATGGCAATTTTTTCCCTGTTTGTGCTAAACAAAAGAGAAATATCCACACAAACTCGAATGTGTAATTTCCAAATGAAACTAATAAATATGTAAATAAAACCTTATCAGTTGGAACATCAGGAAGACACTGTTCAAATCCTTTTAAAAACTTTGCCAAATATTTATTGCTTCTCTAAGACAATAGTTCTGATTTCAGCATTAGGGACATTAGGATGTTAACCTTTCAATCCTGACTACACTGTGCATCTGAGGAACAATGAGATACATAATTGCCCTCTACAAGAAATCATGAGTCCTGCTTAAAAAAAAGACATTTGGCCTTCCCTATGATGTCTCATAATCCATCCTATAATCCAATATGTAGACACTACAATTGTTCTGTATTATATAATTCCTTACTATTGATATCATATTAATATGGAAACAAAATTTAATAACATCATTACAACTAATTTGTTCTTTTCCCATTACCTTAAGTGGTTCCATATTTTACTTTTGATCCTACTCCTCATTGATGATTCAATGTTTATTTTGGACTCTATTATTTTTGTTAACTAGTAGTAGTTAGGATTTAAATACAGAGGTAATGACACAGATAGAGAAAGTTTAATGGTGAGAAACATGCATATTTAAAAATATGTGTAGGAAATGGAATTGAAAGAAGAGAGACATAAAAATAAAATATACTAAATCATGAAAAAGAAATTATAAACAGAAAGCATGCACATCAATTTAGGGGACTGTAATGAGTAAACTGTATGAAAATAGCCAACTTTCAGTAAAAAAAAGTAAGTCAGAAACTGAATCTAAATACCTCTTAAAACGACATAAAATCATTTTATAAATGCCTTAATTTCAACCCTACAACACATACCCTAAAGCACTTGCATTTTATATTGGATATACTAAACTCTATTTTCAAGAATTACTAGAAAGCTTCTTCAGCAATACTTCCACTGAATTCTACATCAAACAAAATTTGTTAGAAATAGGTATTTTATCTATTCTATAGTATCAGGGGAGTTTATGCATTATTATAATATGCTTAATTAAATGCATTTTAAAAATTAAGAAGTTATCCTGAAATACTTGGCCAGAGGCTAAGCCCCCAGCCAGTTGCTCGCTTGCTTTCCTAGCTAGAGTAAAGGCTCCCCTAGGGGAGCATGAGTGGAAAACTCACAAATAGAGATAAAGACAGTTTAATAAGTGAAGCAAAGTTCCACACATGAGCAAATCAAAGCGAGAATTAAAACACTACTTCTTATCAGCCAGCAGATGTCCAGCCACCACTTGAAAGGCAGGGCTTCAGCTTGTGTAACAGGCGCAAATCCCATACCATGAACAGAATCACTTCCTCCTGATTTTATAGCTGAGCATGATCCCACGTGGTGCGGCACACACACCCCGGCTGGTTCCTCCCAGCATCCTAGCAAGCCTGGCCTACTCACTGCAGGGCAGAGTGAGAAGCAGAAGGTCCTTGATGCTGTGTAAGGATGCTTCAGCAATAGATAAAACACTGCTATATCTTCAGCTTTATTTTTGTGACAAATGCAAAGCACAACAGCATACTGGGGCTATGAAGAAAGTTGGTTAACCCAGTAAAACTACTGGAAGCTTAAGGAGAAAATGCCCAGGACACACTACTGTGTGGCATATTTGCAAAATATTCACACCTATCTGTTATACAAGTACTATCAAAATGTGTCAATTCATGGCTTTAAAGGGATAGATAAGCTGGGAACTACAAGGTGAGGATTTTCATTTTACAGGCATGCCTGAGGAAAAGAAACAGCGTTTATTGCATTCTCTTTTGCTCGTTATGGATACAAGAAAGAGTAATGACTCTTTTCATAACTTGCAATTGGACAAAAATCAAAAGGGTCAATGAAAGAGGCAGTGACAAAAGACAGTGATAATAACAAACATAAAATCAGACTGAATCTTAACATCAGTGGCCTTGTGTGCAGACATGCATGATTCAGTGTCTTAAATTCTAATTGCTTCACAGACTTCTGACCAGCATGAGTTTGTAGGACACATTTCCCTTCAACCCTACTCAGTAATTCTTGTAGGTCTTCTTCATCCTGCTTTGATGCCTATAAAAATACCCTTCCTCATGATAGTTCAAAGAGCAGCATAGTTATAGGGTCAGGGATATTATTTTGCTAAAATTATCAAGAAATTTATTTCAGATCAGGAATTTGTGAATTCTCTATACAAGAACTTGTCCTTGACACCACCCTAACATCAGGAATTTAAATTAAGACCTTAAGTTTGGAGCAGAGAGATTTTAGCATTGGGCCAATAGAAAACTTCATGGAGTTCAAGGATCATAAATGCAAAGGCACATAACACAAGGGGAATCTGAGAAGCATCTGGCTGAAAAGCAGTTTTGATGGAAAGAAAAAGGGGAACACTAGCCCCTTTTTTTTAGCCCATAATTTTGCTTTTATATTAAATTAAAAAAAATCTTGCCCCTCTGTGGTACAGTAGGGGACATTGGATCAGGCAAATGAAGAACATTGTTATTCCTCTTTACTCAGTGCTGGTGAGGTTGCACCTGGAACACTGTGTCCAGTTTGGGGTCACCCTGATAAAAAAGAATGTGGAGAAACTGGAGAAGGCTACCAGGATGGTCTGCAGCCTAGAGGACCTAAATAAAAACAGATTGAGAGAGTTGGTATTCTTCAATCTTGCATAGAGGAACCTAAAGCATGATATAATAATGCTCTTTAACTACCTGAAGGGCAGTTATCATGACAGAGATTTGATTTGAATTATATTCAAATGCAAATTACTGATACACATAGTATGCTAAGTGACACAGTAACATTATTTTCATGTATCATAACTGTACACAGTAATTCAGTGTTTCAGTATTTCAATCTGCCTACATTACACTTGACGACAGTTACATTACTTACAAAAATCTTGAGAAGAATTGTTAAGAACAACTATTTTTTTCAGGAAGCAAATCCAGATTTTACTCCTACTTATTGATATTTATCAAACCCTGAAGCAGAATTATGTGGCAAAAAGTTGTGAATGATAGATGTTTCAGGTATTTATGGCTTTGTTAACCATTTAGTATAAATTATTTCATTTAATATATCATTTTTAATATAATTTGGATTTAACTAGGTATTGAGGCTTTCCCCTCAGGCAGTTGCTCCTTCATCAAGCAATTGTCTTGGACAGGTAATTACTCTTCATATTCAGTTTAAATATTATATTTTACAAATGTCAAGATAATTTTGCATTATAATCTCCATTTCCATCATGGATAGTACACTGTTGCATGAAGCATTCTTTTTCCCAGATATTTCTTCGAATGTGAGTAGCATTAAAAAAATCCAAATTCTACAGTGGGAACAAACTGGGACATCAGAAACGATCTCTCAATTAAATTCCTTTCTTTTTAGTGTAATGTCACCTGTCATTAGGTGGCTGAGTTTGATTATGTTTAGGATCTTAGTCTAGGTTACATTTCAACATGGAAAGATCTTTACCTTGGGAATCATGAAGGTTTGTTCTCTCCCTTTCTCTTTCTCTCCCTCTATAACTACATAGAGAACTTAGGCTAATTCATCTTTGGGACCTCATTGACTAAAGTATTTCATTCACTACAGACAAGATAAACACTAGCTGGGAATTAATAAAAATGTTCAGTAAATTAAAAGTACATTTCGCACAAGTTAGCGATATTTATCAATCTGATTCTGTTCCAAATTATACTGTAAATTAAAACATGAAATATAAATTACCTCTCTCTACAGTTAGACAACTTTCCAAAATTTTGAATTAACTCAAGGTAGAGAAAATACCTTTGACTTTTTAATACACTATAAACGCATTCTGAATAAAACAACATAGATTTATCTAGGAAAGAAGGAAGGAAGGCAGTAGGAAGGTATGCAGGAGGGCACACAGACTGGTGTATTTGTGCACTCCACGGTAACAGAGTAATAGTAAAAATTTTTAACTAAAAAATAAATCTTTAACAGGTATTTCTAATGTGCTAATGTGTTGGGCTTTCTTTGTACTTCCTTGGCTTTTATTTCTCAATATCCTTCTTTGTTACTAATTGCAGTAACTTCTATTAATTTTTTCAAGTGGAATCTATTTTGCTTGTGATGGCAATTAGTGAGTGATCCCTTATCTTGATCGATGCACTTTTTAATTTTTCTCCCCCTCTCATATTGGTAAGTGGAAGTGATACAGTGCCTTGGTGGGCACATGGCATCCAGTCAAAGTCAATATCCTCCTCTTTCATTTTCTTTGTTTGCTACTATCCTGCAAAGCTTATCATAACTGTCTAGATGACTAATCTCTTCACATCTTATTTAAATAAATTAAACTAGAGACCTCTAGATAACCCAGAGATATCTACAACACTACAGTAAAGTGTGTAACTTCCTTGGTTCTTTGGTAGGGAATTAATTTCCTTTTAACCAGAAGTAAATTGAAAAACTTGCTTTTATGGAGGCAGATGTAGAAAATTGCAGAAAATTTTGACTACAGGAATCACAAAAAAAAAAGTGTTGCATTGGAAGCAAATGACAAAATGTTTCAAATGACATAAAACTTAGCAAGCTATTTATGGTGCATAACATGGGGTACTCCAACCAGGAATTAATCTAAGTAATTAAATTTCAGACATTTTTTTTAATCACTTCATATAATCTAGAGAGACAGAAGGGAAAGCAGAATAATTTCCAACCATATTAATTTATACAGTTCATAAAATTTAATATCTGACATGACTGAAATAATGTAGTTCCTATTTAAAATTCATCAGTTTGCCTATACCTAGTTAAAAACAACATTTTTCCTCATCTCAATAACTGTAATGCCCACTTCATTGTGTTTTTCTTATACTTGCATGATTCACATTCTTCAAAAGCACAAATTAATTCTATAAATATCTGATACCATCAAAATCGTTTCAAAATTATATTTTCTTCACATTTATGTATATGTTTGTGCAAGCAAGTGTGCAACTGATCAAAAAACCCCTAGCATGGAAGAAGGCACAGAGGAGATGAGCACAAGCACTTGTGAAGTGTAGAAGGGTAGAATATGGGGAGTGACCCAGCTGTTGTAAAGAAAGAACAAAGGGACCAGAGAGTGGCCAGAAGACTTTAAATAAATTCATCAGCTGTCTCCTTATCAGCTGGATGGAGCAGCTCTTTGTGTAAACACCCTTTACTAAATGAATCAAGAGAAGCTGTAAATGTCTTCCTGATTGAGACAAACCAATATGGGAGAGATTCATACAGGTCTCAGCCAAACCTAATGTATAAAAAAAAAGAGTGGCCAACAAGATATATTTTGAAAAGAGCAACAGGCGTGAATCTCTGTGTTCCTTCCCAGTGACTGGGGCTGCCTGCTGATGCGATAGAGACCATGTAGAGATTGGTCATGGGAATCATGTTTAGGTTGTGATCTAACTGCATAGAGCAATTGCCATGAGGTGTTTATGTTATGATTTCATTACATTGCTGTATTACTCTGCTAAATCAAGTGAAGCATCAAGTATTTTCAAATAAGTAAATTTGGTGTTATTCCCTTTGTGAAGTATCTAAAAGAACAGGGTCAGATAATACTGGACTCTGACAATGTATTCATGTTCTCTTTAGGAGAAGCAAAATTCATGTGAGAATAATTTCATTAAACCCAATATTTAGAGAAATATGTTTTTTGCAAGGGTTGTCTCTTAAATATTAGAATTATTTATTGCCATTATCTATATTATTTTAATATTCTCTTTTCACTACAACCCTTAAGCATTTTTTCATATAAAAGACATTAATGCCCTACTCCTAATGTAAAACTATGTAATTTTCACCCTAAAGTTCTTATATAAATTTCATACATATTAAGTATGCATATATGATTTTTCAAAAAAAAATTATTATTATCATTATTTGTATTTAAGTGTAAGGATACAGTTATGGTTTTCCTTTCCTATTATGTCCTTAACATTTTATTATACTTTTTGCAAGCTAAGGAGAACGCCACCTCAACTTTACCTTTTATAGCATCTTCCCTTTGAACAGTATCATGGTCCTGGAGCTAGATTATATCTTTAAAAGAAATCAGGCATAAATAGATCTTACCTTTCATCTCCCCAAATACTTATCTATATGCTAAATTTTTAACTCTGGGGATAAACATCTATTTTGCTTTGGATTAGTAGAAACCTTGTACATAATATTTTGAAGCTTTATTTTAGCAAACTTCTTAAAACATGTAATTTATGACAAATAATAAAATTTTCTGTAAATGGCTTGCTCTGGAATTAAGTGTTCATGGGTACAGTTTTATGGCTTAGATGAGTTGAGATTTATATTTAAGGACATCTTACATATTTTCATAAAAACCTATATTCTTTCATTTTTCTGATGCTGAAGATGATGTATATTTTACTATTTTATGTCAGTAGAAATGGACTATTTTTGAGAGGATCAATTTCCTTTTACTGCTGCATATTCTCTCTCAGAAACTTCTGCTTATTTGAGGGTTTCATTCTGCTCTCCATCCCTGTCTTCTAGCTCAGGGGGCTGGATACCCCAGGAACAATTGGTCTTATTGTTAAAAACAGAGGCAAATAAGGCATTTATTACCTTATCCGTTGTCACTATGTTTCATCCCACGTGCAATGAAGGATAGAGATTCTCCTAGTGCTCCTTTTGTTGCTCATGTATTTATAAAAATAATTTTGTGCTTTTTGCCACAGTAAAGCATTGACATAACCCTTAGAACAGATTACTAGAAAGATAATTTCAAAGCTATCATCTATGCTAATAACTCACAGTTTGGATGCTCTACAGTCTGAAATGAAAACTATTAATCTAGTGATTTCTGCATACAAATCATGATATATGATTACTGAAGTCTTTCAATGTTACAATAAACCAATTAACTGTAACAGCCTGTCAGGGAATGTCATGGAAATAAAGTGGTAATATAAATAGAAAATTGGTAACAAAGAGGAAGCACCTCATTCTCCTGCCTCAGCATGAATGCCCTGGAGTAATCCTGAAGAGCATAAAAGCATGCACTTGTGAAGAATCAATAAACAGAAATAGATCAAATCAAACAAGTTAAGAAACAAACTGATTGCAAGCCTAGGGAGAAAGAAACAAAGCGACAGAAAAGCTTTACCCAGGAGAAGCTGACATGGGTGTGTCCACTTGTTGTGTTAGGCAAAAAAAAACAAAAACAGGAGAGTTAAAAGTTCAGGGACTAACCCAGTGGTGGGATCAATATCAATTACAGAGGAGATGGCTTGGCTAAGTGACTCACATCCCATGCTAAGACACCAATGCAACAAAGAAAGGATCTGTTAAATATAAATCAATAACTGAATTTTAATGTCTTGCTTTTTAGTGGCTTTTAACAACTGAAAATGCCCATGGGCCCACGACCCATTGTCAGGCCATCCAGGCCTGTCTCTTCTAGCGGCTCTGCAGCAGCACTGATGCGCAGCTCCACCCCAGCTCTGCCTTGCCCAGCCACAGAAGGATCTGACTGGATTGGGGTTACATCCACCTGCTGACATCCCAGCATGGCCCCATCCCATCCCCATGGCCTCACTGCTCTGTCTGACCCTGTTTCCACTCACTGAGTCTGAACCTGAGCCCCTATCCTGGAGTAGCCTTGGCCTGGCCACATCCCCCCTTCCATGGACCACCAGCAAGATTAAGAAACTTGTGTTCTTTTCATAATGTAAACACTAGAAATTAAACAAACAAACGAAAATCAGCAACAAAACTAAACAAAAACACCACAAGAAACACAAAAATACCCCACAAAAATTTTAGAAATTATTAAAATGTGAGAGATAATTTACATCACCACTTCCCCCCACATATCAACCGCTTTATAAAATTGCACTGAATTAACAGCATTTAGTATTTTGATTCAGAAAGTGGAAGACAGCAAAGCTAGCAGAACTTCAAATGATCAAATGACCAATTTCAAATGGGTACTTCTGGAAACTTTTTACTATACTGATGTGTGGATTAAACTTTAGACTTTGCAATGCCTCTTACAGGAAAACATTTTTTTTGCATTAGTAATACTTTAACAACAATAATGAAAACTTGTGGTTATTTTCCTCTAGTAGATTATTAAAACATACAAGAGAGGATAGTAGTATATTCTATTATATCAGTAAATGCTTGCATAATTCAAATCAAGTATTCAATAATTACAGCATAAATTTTTATTAAAAGAATGTTATGGTTGCAAAATCAAAACATAGAAGAGCCTAGATTCAATCCTGCCAATATTACTTCAGCTGTTTTGTACCAATGCTGTTAGGATACAGCCTTTAGTCATATTATTTTTACTATAGCATCATTATCTTATACCAGATATTCAATAAGTTAAAAGTGTATATTCAGCTTTCTAGAAAACACCCAACTGCTTTAAATCAGTTATTGTCAGTAAAATAGTTGTAGATCTCAGAAGATTAACAAAAGGAGCAGGAGCAGAACTATTTGTTCTTGAGGCTGTGGAAGCTGACTGTTGTAAGAGAGGACTGAAATCTGCTGTCTCCTCTGCCAGTAATCTCTTAGAGAGAAATATGGAGCAATTCGGTCTTTTGTGTGTGTGTTGGTTCTCATGTTTGGGTTTTTTCCTCTTCTTTCTTATGCCAAGGAATAATATATAAAAAATAACTACTGCTACTATGTAAACCTTATATGGCTTCCAAAATCTTGTTAATTATTTAATATTGTACATGCTCAATTCACAAGAAGTGTTGATATAGGTATTATCATAGTGCTAATTTGGCAAAGATCCAAGCAGCCCCAGAGATCTGTTTTAATGGACCAAAAAGCCACTAATGATACTGACAGCCTTCAAGAACCACCTTGTTACTAACACCAGCATTTTTCACTTTGGCCCTGGGATAATATTTCTTTTTTCTTCAAAATTTTGAGTCTCCAAAACATAAAAAGAAAAAAACAAATTATAACTTGATTTCCTTATTCTGCAAAATGGGTTATCTATTAAGAAAGTAGGATTCACCTTATGCAGTGTAAATGACCTAGTGTCATTGCAAGATTAGTATTGCATACCAGTACATGAGAAATAGTAGTTTATTTTGAAACTGACAATCTATAGGGAATATAACCTTTTGATTTTCTTTTTTTTCTCAAAAAGGGTAAATGGATTCTGTTTAAACTTAGAGTGCCATTTGACACAATGGCTTGACTCTGTCCTGTTCTGTCCACAGATATTTATTTGCACTTGCAAGAGTTTAAGCTGGCTTTAGGGTTTAAACAACTCTTTAAAAGCACATTTTAAAAACCCTAAATCAAACAAATAACCCTCTCTTTTGCTTTTCTGTCTTTGTGTTAAATATTTTGCTGTCATTTACCTACAAGTCTCCTTTAATTAAGATTAACAACTTGGTTAAGCTATGAGTTTTGTTCTCAGCTTTTTCAGTCATGACCTCAAAGATGAGAAAGGTTTCCCTCAGGTAAAAACAGACAACCAGAAATAAACAACCAGACTTAGGGCATGGCATTTCTAATATAAAGAAAAATAGATCTAACTTCCCTAACTTCCTCGAGCCAAGACCAAAATATGTTTCACAAAAAATATGTCATTCATATTTCCTGGAATACAACTTTTCACTGCTGCAAGAATAATGAATTAGTGATTTTGTGCTTCCAGATGGAGGAATTCCAAGACTGATCATGAAAAGCTACAGCCAAGGAAAGGTGGAAAGCAGGGGAGTAGGGCTGGATGCATTTATTTGAGATGTGAAAAAATAATGTTTTCTTACAGACTTTGCAAAAAAAACCCTCAGCAGCAAGGAAGCAGAGAATATCCTTTTCCTTTTGGGGAGTGAAGCATACTACAGAAAACATGAAGACAGCTGCTCTTACATATTAAAGAATAAGTGCTTTACTTTTTATGACTTTTTTAAAATTATTTTCAAAACAAAATTAAACTAATTAAGAAAAACATTAAAACCAGAACTCCACAGAGTTAAGTAAGCAATTCCTGACTTAACAATGCCTGACTTATTCCTACCAAATAGAAAATTAGTTAGTTCCATTGGACAAATTATATTTGTAATTATGATTTTTTAACATGTGATAATATCCTGTTTCATCTTCTGTGAAAACAAGCTGTGTACTGGCAGAAAATCAACAGGAAGATAATGTGGTGATATTAGGCAAATTATTCAATACCTGAAAAATTTCATAGTCTGGTAATGTTTTATTTGGTGCTTGGCCTCAGGCAGTTATAGCACCCTTGGTACAGCAATATTTTTTACTAACAGCAATAATATCTTTAAAGAAGAAAAAGTAGAGCCACAGCTTTCTTTTGCATGCAAAATTCAATATATTTATATCTGTATTATACATAACATAGGACAGCTGTAGTGCAGCTAAGTCTAACTGAGTTTCTCCAGATTTTTTCCAAACTTCTTCAAAAAAGAGAACCCTTTTGATTTGCCAGCCCTTTGAATATTTACATTCCGTTATGTGTCCCATAATGATTCTTTTCTAGAAAGCTTCATTTGACAGTACTAGCAGCTCAAACAGTTTTAAGAATATATCTCCTTTTCTACCATAGAACATTATTACAACAATTTTGGGGAGTAATACTTATAGACTTGAGATAAGAGGGACAACTTTCTGGATAAGTTCAGGAACTGAGAGAAAAAGGGTGACATTATCTCTTCTCAGTGGTCTCATCACTCACATGCAAGAGGCAGGAAGGGGAAAGAAGAGTGATTTGCCCATAGTTAAGAGCACTAAGCACTGAGGACCAAGTAAAAGTAGTTTGGCATAGACATGAAGACCTGGAAGAGTTTCAGAACATTAAAAAAAAAACAAACCACTGTTGGGATTGAAAGAGGGATCTTTTAGACTGAGTAACAACAACAAAAAATTCAAGAAAGGCACACAAAATTATGTACATATGGGGAAATTCATTGCACGTAAAGTCATGGGATTTAAACTGATCATTTTCATTTTGAAAAAGTTTGTGTTAGTTATGGCAGATAGTTCTAAGGAAACACCAGCTCAGTGTTCAGTAGATGTTTTAAACAGAAAAATTATTTGCTATTTTTATGAAAGAAAGCACGAAGGCCACCTTGTGAGGTATGATTAAGTAAGCTGTAAGTGAAATTTAGAAAGGACAAATAAAACAGAAGTTGAAAAACTACTGTTACTTGAGAGAATGAATAAGAATTAGTGAATACTATTCTGAAAAGAATTAGGACACCACAGGATCTGCCTCTTTCCCTGTCAAAGTTAGGTGTAGACTTGGCTTCTGTGGTATGAGAAAGTGAAGAGTTACAGTCCAGAGAGTTCAGGCAGTAGGTTTGATGGAATATCTCCAGTGATTATGAAGGTTTCAGCAGACCAGTGAAGCTAACACAGTCCTGCAGTGCTGGTCCTGTCCCTTTTATGTGTAACCACCAGGAGAAAACGGAAGCAGACCTTCTAAGGCTTTGAAATTTTTTCTTTAGTGCAATACTGTCATGCAACTGAACAAAAGAAAAATAAAAAATAAAAATCAACAAACCAACCAAAACAACCAAACAATACAAAACCAAAATGGCAACTGTCCTGTCTAAAACTCATTTTGCCTTTTATGTCTGGTGACTATGTCTAAATAAAATTCAGAGGAATTGAGAAATTAAAACAGACTTAAAACACATAGAATATTTCATTCAATAAGGTAAAAATGCTTAAATTTTGCTAGTACCAATCCCAAATGGTTTATAATTTGCACTTGAAAAAAGAAGTTTACTAAATATTTTGCAAATTGTATATTTCTTCACACTGAACTTTAAAATGATTACTTCAATATCAGTCAAACTATTAACTAATTTTTGAAATGGAGATTTAATCCCCCTGGAAGACTGTTGGGGGATTGATTTTGAAACACTTTATTAAAAAAAAAAAACTGAGAAGAAAAACCTTGTTGAATATGTGAAAGAAAGAACCAATTCACGTACATTTTCTCTGTGTGGAGAAGATACTAATTAGTCAAGCATGTGGTCATGAACTTGAGAATGAAAAGATCTTAAATTTCAGTCTGAATATGCAACCAAACTATGATTGCTCTGCTACCCTTATTTCTATTTACATGTATGAGGTAACTATGGTACATAACACATAATGTATAGCTAAGCTGTGCATCACTTTGTAAAGGCATTGTGGAAGCTGCATGTGAGTAGCATTCAGGTAAGCAGAGCTGATCACAGAATCATAGGATAGTCTCACTTGGAAGGGACCTCTTTAGGTCCCTGGGCCAACCTCCTCCTCTAAAGTGATGCAGACATTGAGATGGCTCAGGGCCCTCAACATTTGAGTTTTGAATATCTACAAGGATGGATACTCCACAGCCTCTCTAGGAAAGCCTCAGGAGCACTTGACTACACACCTGCAGAATTGTTTCCTCATACTTGTCAAATTGTCCTGTGATTCAACTTGGGTCATTTGCCTCTTGTACTTCAACTGTGCTTATTTGAAAGAGTTTGGCTGGTTTTTACTCTATTCCTCTCTCAAATGCTAAACAGTTGTAGACAGCAAAAAATAAGGTCTTCCTAGAATTTTGTTTTCTGTAGGCTGAACAAACTCAGTTCTCTCATACTCTCCTCATATCCCATGACTTCAGTCCTCTGACCAGTGGCCCCTCACTATGTTCACGCTAATAAGCCCACACAGCACTCTCTAGATGAGTTTTCATTTGATTAATCATTTTACATGTGACATAAACTAAATATGGTGGAAAGAAACAAAGAGATACATTTTTAGTGGTATAAAAGGTCATCCCTAATCCTCTGATGATCATTTTCCATACAGCCATTATAAGGGAAAATAGGAGATATTTTTCAGGGTCATTACTAGTTTCATGATTACAACTCTTAGAAAAGTAGCAAGCTAAGAGCCCAGTTAGCTTAGATTTCTTCCCCCTAAATGTCTGACTTCATCCTTTGAAAGTAATGACATAACAGTACAATGTGACTTATTTCATTATTACCTTACTGCTTCAGCTGTACTGTCAAATTGCCAGGTCTCAGGATTTAAAGCTATATACAATCATGCTAAGTGGCTAAGAAGAATTCAGGTCATTTTAACTGCTAGAAAGAGGAACAGCATTGTGCATTTGAAAACAAATCCCAGTGACAACTTTTAAAAGGTCTATTATTTAAATATGTAAATATTTTAATTAAAACACTAAATAAAAACACTTAAGGTACAATTAAAGAATGAAAGTAAAAATTAATTGATTTATCCATTTTTTAAGTTTCTAGTTTACTGTAGATAAATTTGTATAATTAAAATCCTTGTCCTAGATTCCATCTCATTTTAGCTACATGAAACAGGAAAGCATGGCAGCAGCTTATTAGTCAGACTTCCATTTCAATCAAAATAAAGTGACTGGCACTTCCAAAGGACAATTAAAAAAATTAATGAGGCAACCTACCCCTTAAAGTTAAAAGGTTTGGCAAACATCCAACAGTCTTGGGTAGATAGTACTTGAGATTTTTCCCCACTTTTTTTGAAGATATTTGATATTAATTCCATCTAAAACAAATGGTGGTGTGGTATGTTCATTCCTGGATGAGAAAAAGAAATAAGAATTAATTCTGAGACACATCTGAGGCCTTAACATGGGGATATTTTTGTCACTTGAAGTGAGACCTTGCTATTTTTGCCCCTGTAGTTGAAAGTGTTATGTGCCAGGTGAAGACAGTGGGAAAACTGCATAGGATAGTGTGTGTGATGTGCCTAAAAGTCATTGTATTGGACACCAATGTAATATAAGTGCCAACTTGCATTAAAGAAAAATCCTATCATGCTGCAAATCACTTATTGTACTGTTGTTCATCCAATCATGCTGAAAAAGAACTCCATGTACTAGAACATAGGTAACCACAATAAAAGGTTGTATGCCAGGAAAAGTGCATTTTTAACAGCCCCAGAACTTGAGGACCCACGTACTGTTGTCCCAAATCTTGTTCTTCTGAATGTCATCTTCACCTTTATTGTCTTTTTGAGTATGTTCTTTTTCAGCAAACAATTATTTTTCTATTATTACTCAGATAGGTTACATACTTCTCTCCAGACATTCCAGTCCTTTAAAACAAAAAATCTTATAGATTTGTCCTTTTTTAAGCTTTCCTAAGTATTGTAGAAGTCACAGACTCAAGGTCAAAAACCCCCTTGGAGCCAGCAGCTGTATTTGAGATGTATATAATTTGCTAATGCACCTACTGCTCCATACAAAGCATGTCTAAGAGGAGCATATCACAGCCATCTAGTGATCTTCTCTGGAGAGGTCAGGGAAAACAAGGCAGAAGGTAGGTGTGTACCTTCTACTCAGTTTCCATATCCTGACACAAAAGGTGGAAAGCTATAAAGCTTGAAACAAAAGCAGTCCTTTTCAAATCTTTGTTGAGCTGGGTGGGGATTATTTCTGAGAATTCATAATTTTTAGAACCTCATCAAGGTCCAAAAGCTGCAAGGATACCTGATAAAATTAATTTACTCTAGGCATTTTGATGAATTCTGACTAATTAAGCAGCTTATAGATTTATTAATGAAATGTAACTAACTATCTATCCATTAGTTATATATTCAGAATCAATATCCTTAAGGTAACAGAAAAAATCAATTATAGCTCAAGTAGAGAATGCTAATAAATACCTGCCTTGTAGGGGTAATCTGAGTATTTACACCTACACATAGACACATGCATCCCCCTGGATGTAGGAGCTGCCATCACTCCTTCCCCATTTTTGCATATCACTGCCACTTCTGGCGCACCTTCTGGTGAGGTGACTTGAGAGGTGTCCCATACCATGAGATGGGCGTCTCAGGCACTGCCCCCACTCTGCCAGCCTACCTCTGGATGCCTGCTGCTCCCAATGCCCCATGGCAGGCTGCCCTATATGGTCTGGACAAGGGTCAGGGTGCCCCAGGGACACTTTTGGCAGGGACAGACTCCCCGTGGTAGCTACTGCTTCCTCTTCACTGTCTCTCCCTGTGTCACAAATGCCCCTCTTCCCTCATGTTTCTTTTGAGATTGACCTCTTCTGACATGTCTGTAACTTCCTAGTAGATGTTTAATCCTGATGATGGTTATATTCTTCTCACCCCCCCTCAGACAGTTTTGTGAGTCCTGTGCACACCCCTTGGTTGCACTCACATAGCTGCTGCTGAGTGGTCCATTCAGCAAAGGTGGGGTGTCCGAGTGCCTCCATAGCTTCCCTTCTCTTTCACATGAGTATTTCCCCCACAGTCAGGGGTCATTTGACAGGGACCAGCAGAATAATGGGAGCAGGTACACTTTGCTTACAACCTATGTAAAACTAATTTACCAGAAAAGGAATTCTCTTGCCTGGTGACACAGCTCCTCAACCACAGCACAGCTTCAGCAAAAGAAATGTTTTTTTCTGCACCAGCCTCACAGAGAGGCAGCAAGCACTCCTGGCAAACTGTGACCTGGAGAGTTCTGTCTGCCATTGTGGAGGCCCTGGCAGGGCTTTTCCTAAATTACACCCGATTGGCTCCTTCCTCTGTTCCTATGCCTGAACATTGGTGCTCCTGAGGCTCTCCTGCCCTTTTCCCTGATTGGGCCTCACCTTGATACTGCCTGGAGCCAAGGTCAGCCGGGAGGCCTGGGGGGGAGGGAGCAGGACCCTGAGGGGGCGGAGTGTGTGTCAGAGGAGAGAACGTTTCACCGCGCGGCTGAATTAAACATCTATGGATATTATGCAAAAGCTTTTTTTTTGGCTTCTTTACCCTGGACTTTACTAGCAGCAATTCAATCTGCAACATGCCATCAGCAGATAAATGTAGCTGGAGGCCTCTGACATGGCTGGGAAGTGACTGCAGCAGCTGCAGGGGAATGAGCTCCACAGTATGTGTCAGCACCATGACTGAGGAGGCTTATACTAGTGCACTAATGAAACTGGGACTGAAAGGATCATTTTGTGCTCTTCTGCACCAGATACTGAATCTGTTTATCTGCCTTTTCTGGGTCCTTTTGGAAAGAGCCCTTCCCCCTCACGCTGACTGGGCAAACTGCCCAGGAGCTGCAGTGCCATGCCCCCACCGCTGTGCCCTACCCTCCCTGAGTGCCAAACCCCGACCCCCCCCCCTCCCCCGACATGCCCTGCTGATGTGCCGTGACTTTTGGTGACTTTTGGCATGTTTATATTGTTGATCTGGTCTGTTACTGGCTCTGTGTTTCACCCTAGTGCTCTGGTCCCCAGCCCCTTTGCACTAGGCTTGTACTAGTTGCTTCCTGTACATTCATTTTTGATAAGCCAGAAAGCCCCCTTCAGGAGAAAATCAGAAAGCAGTTAGGAAAATTGTTTGCTCCCTCCAAACAAGTGGACAGCTTATTTAACTACTCTCACCATATTCCAACATATAAGGCATCACAGGACACTTCCCTTCTTTCATACAACACCCCATGAACGTGCCTCACACATTGTATCTGTGAATATGTCTCTGCATTCTGTAGAAATGTTATTCCTGCAGGCTGCTGAGAATCCTACTTGTTATTCAGCTAGCTGGTTAGTTTGTTGACCTGCTGTTAACATCTATAAAAATGTGATAATGATTGAAAGGCCCAGAGACATGACTAGGACTCTGAAAAAAGAAGTATGCTTGGATCACAGTCAGAACCCAATGGCAAAAAGAATGTTTATTTAACTTTGAAAAATACCTAACAGGCACATATGAAGGCTCACAATTAAATGTAGTTTTCGGATCCATATCAGCATACATTCACATACTTATCTCAGCTGTGCTGGCTTCTAGGAGTTTGGGCACCTGACTCAACCTGTGGACCCTCCCATTAACAGATATCCTAAACTGGCTTAAAGTTAGTCGCAAGAATCTATGGAGAAATCCCACTCACTTTATCTCAATGGTTTTACCATTCAAAGTGTTTTGGAGAGGGAAGAAGTACCGGCCTGTATTTTTTTTTTTTCTTTTTGTATGCTTTGTATTAATAAATATTTATAGTTATATTTTAAGTGGTATTGTTCCTTTTCTCTAGAGATATTTACGGAACCTTTCGCACACTTTTCCTTTTTCTGGGGACAAGCATGGATCTTCTAAGGATAGATGTATGAGGACTGAAGAACTCCTGTCTGAAGAGGTGGAAATCCCAAGAGGGGGCAGGAGGACAACAGATACAAGAAAATTGTAATTAATTTCAAGGAAAATTTGTTCTTGGGGTTAAAACTCTATTTTAAAACTCTCTACTGAACTAATTAAGGTTATAAAATTATTGAGGTTGAAAGGGACCCCTGGAGATCATTTAGACCAGAAAATGCTCTGGTCAGAAAAGGTTTCGCTACAGCAGATTGTTCATGTTGCTGGACATCTACCATGTGCAGGAAGGTTTTGACTGGCTCAGAAGATAGAAATTCCACCCAATCTCAGACTAATCTGTTCCTGGGTTTGACTAATCCCAATATGATCTTTTTCTTTTACATTTAATCTGAATTTCATGTAGATACATTTATTACTGTTTCCTGTCACTAATAATAATTAGTAATAATAATTACTATTATCCTGTCACTGAATACCTCTGTCACTGAATACCTCTGAAAAGAGTTTGAATTTGTCTTTACTCCAATCCATCAGGAATTTCTACACATTGATTTAGTCCCACTCCCAATATTTCTTTAAGTCACCCATGAGAACCAGGACCTTGGAAGATGATGCTTCTGTCAGTTGTACAGAGTTGCATATCTACCTTTTCTTCTTTGTGCTGGGTCTGGCTGGATTGGAGCTAATTTTCTTCATAGCAATCTGTTAAGTTGCAATGCTTTGGCTGTGTGACCAGAATCACGTTGATAACACACTGTGGTTTAGCTGTTGCTGAGCCGCACGCACACCTCAGCAGGCCCTTCTCTGCTTCCCATGCTACCCTCCCAGCAAGACAGATGGGGTATAGAAGAAGAGGTGAGGGGACATAGCCAGGACATCTGACCCAAATGAACAGAGGGCTACTGCATATAGAGCCATCTTCAGCCACTGAAATCCAAAGGGAGGAGTGTTTTGGAGAGGTAGCCATTGCTCAGGGACTGACTGGACATTGGTTTTCTGTGGGAAGAGACAGATAATTGTGTTTGCACCACTTCTTTTGTTTATATCTCCTTTCTTTCTTCTTCATCTTTCCTCCATTTGTTAAGCTATTTTGATCTTGTCCACAACTTTTGGGGTCTTTTGCTCTTCCTATTATTTCTCCCCATGGTGTTGGTAGCAAAAGAAGTTAGTGAATGGCTGTGTACTGCTTAGCTGCCAGTCAGGATCAAGCCACTACATTCTTGAATTAATTGGTGATGGAAAATACACTCACAAAGGTTAATGGAACTGCAGAAACTAAGCCAACTATCTAATTTATATGTATGTGGAGAAGAGATTGAGTGTACTTGTTGTACTCTGTGTGTGTGTATAGAAGGGATTCATTTCTGTTAGCAGAATTTGGAAAGGGCTTAGTTGGCTATTCTGCTTCAATTATCTGAGGAAAAAGTGTAAAAAGGGGATTTATGAGCATGTAGATATGGTTCTTGTCATTCTCTGACCACGAGGACTCAGGTATTTTGTGTCATGCTCTGTTGTTGCCTGCCTTGAGCTAAATGACTGCCAACAATGTTAGGTCCCTGTCTGGAAGTGTTAATCATGATACGGGCAGGGTAGGACTTGATGTATAGGAGCTGAATAATCCTGCCTTGCTGAAAATAAATTTGGCTAGAATAGAAAGCTAGCCTCAAACAAACTGTTCCTATTAACAGCAAAGATGATACAACATAGCAACTGATGCCACCACCTCGATTTGGAGTTCAGCCTGTTCCACAAGCTGGCTGAAATAAATATTCAACTTTAACCTTGCAAAAAGTTTAGGGTCTATTTGGAAAAAAAGTGTGATACTCACCCACTCAAGTGTGTATGTTAAGAGACACAGGATAGTTCTGGATACATGCAGACATTCTAGAGGTTCTAGATGGTGATGCCTTGAAGATTCTGACCAAAAAATTGTCTCCCACCTCCCTCACAGTGCCACCCTACTCCCATGACGGAGGTCAAACTGAAATTTAGTTAATAATGCATCATTTACAGAATCACAGAATAGTTGGAAGGCACCTCTGGAGACCATCTAGGCATTCCGGTGTAGCCTAGAGCTGGCTACACTGGAATGCATCCAGATGGGTTTTGAATATTTCCAGAGAGGGAAACTTCATGACCCCCCTGGTTTTGAATATTTCCAGAGAGGGAAACTTCATGACCCCCCTTGACAGCCTGTTCCAGCTCTGCCACTCTCAACGTAGAGAAAATTTTGTTGCTTCTTCACAGTTACTTCTGTCTCAACAATTTTGCAAAGTATAATAGAATAAATGAATGTCTCTTTCAAGCAATGGAACTATAAACTTGTGGAAAATGTTACGTTCAGACGAAATCAAATAAATGTCCTCCCAGAACTAAGGAATTACGTTGGAAGAAGGCATTAAATCTTCCAGATCCATTACACCTCTAGGGGGCTTCCCAACATCAAATGATTTCTTACTGCCTAGTGGTAGGAGTCCAAAATTGCCGCGGGACTGCCACAGATACTCTCACATGATAAGCTCACTTAGCTTAAAATAGAGAATTTCAGATATGGCCCATCATATGCTGAAACTTCTAGAGGAACACATGGAAGAGTTTTAGGACTTATGTTTTCCTATCCTGGAATCTCTTTTCTATGGGAGGCATGCAATCCAGGGCCCTGAAGTAACTAATCCAGGGCTGCAACACCAAGTACATATTTAAAAACCTTCTATAAATCAAAATTTACATTTCACAAGTATCTTCCAGTACGGATTCGTTATGGCTTTCTAACAGTGGTCTGACCAAATACTACAGCAACCATCTGATACCATGGACACAAATGGATTGCTTAAACATATGTGCCTAGGGCCACCCAAAACACTCTAAGGCATCCTAGATATTCCCATGCCACTGTCAGAGGTGACAATGATTTATGAGACACCTCTACATAGAGGCCAGGAATGAATCTAAAATTACTCATCTTCAAATGACACTAGAGGCCTATATTTTGGCACTTACATTGAGCTCCATCATTTCACTCTTGTCCAAGGAGTTTTATCCACCTGTGATTCATAGAATCATCTCATGCAGCACAGCTGTGTGACCATGGCTAATTTTAATATTAAAATGAATTATTAATATGTGGGAGCATAAGTGAGCTAAAGCCTTTCAGAATAATTAAAAACAAAGGCAGAAGTATAGCTGTTCTGATAGTCACAGCTTTTCCAGTATTCAAGATAAAAATCACTGCCATGGAAATGTGTAAAAGCCTAAGGAGCAAAAAATTAGGTTAGAAAAGGATTACAGAGCCTTGAGAGAGGTGGTAAGGGACTCCAGAAGACACACTGTTTTTTTAACAAGCCTCCCAGCCAAAGAGAAGCAGTTTGAAAGTGCCAGTCAGATTTGGAGAATCAACAAATGGCTACAAGATTGGTGCCGCAGTCAGGGGTTCAGCTACTTAGATGATGAGACTTGCTGGGAGAAACTTGCTCTGCTGAGGGTTCATGGAAGTCAGCTTCATCAAAGGAGCATGGGGAATAAACAAAGGGAGCCTAGCCATGCACATGCTTGTGAGGCTAGAATCTTACTGTCATCACGGAGATGCAGTGGGGTGTCTCCTATGACCAAAATGTTCAAATGGAAGGGTACAGGTTCTTTAGGAAGGACCTAAAGACAGGGGAGTTGGGGAGGTGGTGTTGCCCTCCTTATTAGTGAGCAGCTGGAGAACATGGAGGTTCACCTGAAGGTAGATGAGGAACTGGCAGAGATTTTATGGGTCAGAAATAAAGGG
This sequence comes from Pheucticus melanocephalus, assembly GCA_013398405.1. Classification (NCBI taxonomy): domain Eukaryota; kingdom Metazoa; phylum Chordata; class Aves; order Passeriformes; family Cardinalidae; genus Pheucticus; species Pheucticus melanocephalus. The sequence goes on along the minus strand of VZSJ01000340.1, from coordinate 804,019 downwards.
AGATCAGGCACAGGTGACATTATAGTGGGAATGCTACAAATGGCCTCTCCAGGAAGACCAAATGTACGAGTCACGCTATAGACAGATTGGTGCAGCCTCACATTCATGAACTTGTGGTACCTGTGGGGCAATTCAATCACTGGTGTCTGTTGGAGGGCCACACAGTGAGTCATAAGTAATCCAGAGAGTTGCTGAAGTGTGTTGATGATAACCTCCTACTCCAAGTGATAGAGGTGCCAGTGAGGAGAGATGCTGGACCTTATTCTCACCAACAAGTAGGGACTCGTGGGCATGTGAAGGTCAAGGGGAGACTGGGCTGCAGTCTTCCCAGTGCCTTTCCTGCTTGCTCTGCAGCTGTCTTAATAGAACTGTTATTTCATTTACTATCAGCCCTTCAGATTAAAATTTGACAGTGTAGACACAGGTGTAACAGGTCTTTGTAAAAGAACAAGATATGGCAAATTACTAGTACCTCACCATGGCCTACCTGTAGCACCTAAAATGCTGATTTGCAAGTTTCTAAATAGAAGTGGTAAATATGTCTGTGAGAACACGATGGATAGATAAGTCTTAGGTATTTTTCACTTTCCTGTAGTTTTGTCAACATTTTCCAGATAGTGTTATCAAAGGGGACTACTTTCCCCTGATATCACACATCAGACAGATACTCAAGTTTTGCCCTTTGCCCTCTACATTTTGTAGCTGTATTTCAGAGACTCTTGGCAATGCATTCTGAAATTGTCCAGGGAATAACTGCTTTGGGTAGTCTAGTACATCCAATTAGGTTTTACAGTTCCTTTTCAAGTGTAACTTTTCAGTTGGATGACTTGTCCTTGGTTAACATGAAATCCATTCATGCAGTTACATCTTTTATTTCAAGATTGGTTTGACTTAAGTATTTCTGAGCTGTTACACAAGCTTAAGTCTGTGAGTACCTAACTACTTGTAACACAGTATTTGAGAAGCAAATATTGCATAAAAAGAAAAGCAATATAATAATATCCTCGGAGAGTCCAGTTATAACAGAAGAAGTTGTGGATAACCAAGTATGCCAGAAGTCTATTAACAATGTACAAAAATCAGGAATGTCCTTAATTTCCTCACAGCAATTTCAACTACCTGCTTCAGTTTAGCTTTGATTTTTAAGCAATTCATTTTGAATATTTTTGTTTCTTTTTTTTTTAATGCTTAAAATATTTTAAATTGCATGATTTAGTTGAATGAGTAGAAAAAAAGAAAAAATTATTTAACTTAGACATTAGATATGAAGAGAGGAATTCACATCTCAGTTCCTTCAGCTCCAGTAATTTGTAATGGTATGGAAAACCTCTCAACATCCATTTCATGCTAATCATATAACTTATTGAGAGATGAGAGGTGTTCACAGTAGTATTGGATCCTGAGTTTAAAGATTTAAAAGTAAGATCTTTAGTTAGGATTCTTTTTTTGGCAATAAATTAATGTTTGAAATATTCTACCGAAGGGAATATTTTGCTATGTTTGTTTCCAAAATGAAATTCCATCTATTTAAGTTTTCAAATATATTGCTATTCTGTTGGTTGACTTTTAATTCACTATATATCAAATTTTTTTTCTATGTATTGAACATAATTATATTTATCCATGGCAGTATTGCAATTTTCATAATCTGCTTTCAGATTTCTTGTTGATTTTTCAGGCAGATATGGGATTTAAATTGTTCCCTGGCATTATAAAAGTACAAGTTCGTGGATTTTTTATTTGACATTGGATTGGTAACTTTTTTGTCTTCATTAAAAAAAATTATCTGTTGCCTCTAAATATCATGTTTTCTAGTTTATTTTAAGTCAAGTATGTTGGAAAGCATATATGAACCTTTACAAGGCCATAATTTTTTATAAACTACTCTAAATATGGCACCTTCTGAAGCACAATCCATATGAAATGGAAATTGTTCTCATGCTGAATACCGCCAAGTTTGTTCCAGCAAAGCAGATGGAATTTTGACCTCGTACATTGTGTTCTCTCTGATTCACCATGTCCTTTCACAATTGGAAACAATTGTGAATTGTTCTGTGGTTTTGCTAATAAGGAGCTGTTGCTGTAATTTAAAAAGACACAATTCTGCAAATCCTGAAGTTCACTATATTTTAAAAAGGTACATGAGGCTTATAAGCAGAGCTGTATTACTTTGCACAATCCGTCTGCCTGGCAAGTAGTAGAAGGTATTGCCACATACAGTGAAGGAAAACGACATTACTTTTGAGGGCATCAGGAGAAAATCTTGAATACCATCTGCCTTCTAAGACATGTGAAGAGAATTTCACATTATAGAACATGAATGGCTTCCTCTGCAAAGTGACAAAACAGATTGTCAACATTTTTTTCACCCAATAACTTATTGTTAAGTTACTGGGCTCTCAAAACCCATGGCAATTTCTCTGACATATAAAATTTATCTATTTACTTGCTTATTTATTTTGGCAAAGGAAGTGTTCTGTCCTTATCCTCCAGAATGTCTCTTAAAATATAAAACCAAAAGAAAAACAAGGCACAAATTTACCAAACACTGAAAAATACTTTATATTTGAAGGCAGTAAAAAAATCTTGCTTAACTCAGCTGTGGTACTTAACTGACACACTGAGTTTTTGCTGACTTCTGAAGGACTGCAAAAGACTGTGGCATATAATATGCATCCTGTACTTGGAATTCTTAGAATAAATAAGCTCAATAGATGAGATTTTTATGTGCAATGCATTCTGTAATACCCAAATAATTAAGGATATTTCATAATTTTTCCCATCAATTTGGAAAATGTACAGCTATGAGTTCTATACATATTTTCATTAAAATGTTGGAATGTCAAAATGGTAAAGAGAAAAAAGAGAAAGAATATGGTTTTCATAAGTTTTGGCAGTCACTTTAAGCATAAGTGTAGCAATTAAGGAATGGTGGCAAAAAAAATAGCTTTATAATTAATTTTTTTCTTTTTTGGGATGTTTTGATGTTATAATTGCTGGTAATAACAGGAGTTGGAAACATTTTCCATAAAAGCAAAAGAGTTTAATTTCAACTTATATAATGAATCACATAAGAACTCCATTTACAGACACTTTAACACTGTGAATCATTAATCTCTTTGACAAATTACAACACAACTCTATTAGATTTCCTGTTACAGACTTTAACAGATGTCTAATTAGAAACTGAAAGTGAATTCAGATTAACCAGTACTTGGCATATGTATGGCATCAAATCATTATTTATTGAGATAAAATTTCTTCTGGGTAAGAAAAAATATTAACACTTTTGTCCATTTACAAAAAAAAGAAAGAACATTTAAATATTGCACAGACGCAGCCTTAGTTACTAAGCAATATTTTAGGGAGAGATAAGATAAATATTCTATAGCATTCTTGACAAAATTCTTTTGCAGGGATAAATAATTGCCAGGATTTTCAAACTTTTAAATGTATTAATTAAGATTAGGGAAAAAAACCTGATAAAACAAAACCTCAAACCTTCCATTACACAAGTGTCAAACAATTATATCAATACATGAAGATCTACACCCTTGTAAATCACTGAACTTACAGACATAATTTCTCTACCTTTTGATTCAATATCTTCTTTCTGTCAACTATTGGAATATTTTGTTTACAAGTAAAAATATTCTCAGAATCGTACATTCCTATAATGCAGAAAAATTTCTAACACTGTAATTTATTTAATTCATCATTTCTGGGCATGGAAACTTTAACATAGCTATGGTTAGTTCACATACCCTTTTTTCATTATCAGATGTAGTATATTTTTGAGCTTGATCTTGTCACATGATAGGCAAGAACAGGCTTATCAGTGGATACAGAAATCATATCTAGGATTTGGCACCTTCACTACTTGAATTTTTAATTGCTTAAAGAGAATAATAAAATAAATTTTTTAAGAAAAAAGACAAAAATGCCAGTTCTTAGGAACAGACTAAGAAAAAAATAATGAATTCAAGTTCCATAGCACATTAGTTCATTACAGTTTTGAACTGAATTTCAGAAAATAACATCTCCAAAACACTTGTCTGTGTTGCATAAAGCTTTAGTCAAAGATACATAGCCTTTGGCCATATCTACTTTAAATTGTAGTTTAGAATATAAATATATGTTTTAAACAAATTTTCCTGATCATGCTATGCCAATCATTGTCATATTTTTGATACAGTTTTAAAGTGAATTGATGACTGTAAACTGTTATCTTTTTACAGGTTTTTTTTTGCCCCATAAAAGCCCAACCCTTCCTATAGAGAAAACTGGAAATAGTTACAGTGCTCATCAAATGCTCTCCAACACCTAACGCAGAAGTGCTTGATCTACCATATCTCTTCAAACAGCATGCCTGATGTTCTGTCTAAGCTATCAAAAAAATCTATTCCAAAGGAAAAGCAAGCAAGCAACCAACACTGTGGATACAGAGGCCTCATGAAGTTGGTTTTGATTTACTGATCAATTCCTGCTGAAGAACAGGGATTTTTTAATGAAAAATATGTTGCTACTGTAGATATAACCTTAATGTTATTTGCAGGATGTTCATAATCTCAGTATTTGGTTTTGCTTAAGGTGAATAATTCAGTCTGCTCATCCTCACTCAACCCACCTTTGAGCATATCCACTACATCCATTACATCTCTTGGGTAGAAGCACAACTTAGATGTATAGACACACTTCTAAATATTTCAACATTCAGTACCAACACAACTATTTTTAAGCACCTGACTACCACTGCAGAATCCAAAAGCCTTGCAGTCACATTCTGTGTGTAGTGTGTGACCATACGTTCTTGCAGCCCAGGAACACAATTGTATCAGGCACTGCATAAAAAGAAGGGCAGACAGCAGGTTTCACTCCCATGAGACCCCACCTGGAGTACCACATCCAGCTTTGGGGGCTTATAAGAAAGATAAATACCTGCTGTAGTGTAGAGGGACGTGAATATGGTCTGATGATGGGAGAACCTCTCATATGAAGAAATGTTCAGGTAGTTGAGATTGTCTAACCTGGAGAAGGCTCCAGAGACACTTTCATAAAGGCTTCCAATATTTTAGAGGAAGCTTATAAAAAAGAGTAAAAAAATTTAACAGGGTATATAATGGCAGGGCAAGGGGCAACTGAAAAAAGGTAGATTTAAATTGGACTTGAGCAAGAAATTCTTTACTGTGAGGGTGGTGATGCACAGGAACAAGTTGCACAGACAAGTTGTGGATGCCCACATCCCTGGAAATGTTCAAGGCCAGGTTAGATGGAGTTTTGAGCAACCTGATCCAATGGAAGTTTTCCCTGCCCATGGAAGGGATGGTTGGAAATAGATGATCTTTAAGGTCCTTTCCAATCCTGAAAATTCTATGATTCTATGACATGGTAAAACATGCAGGAAAGGGACTCAATAATCAGTACCATGAATAGAAATGTCCCTAATCTGATCATCAAGACTCTCCAAAGCCAGAAATACATATACTAAAATCCTATTATCCGGAATTTATTCATCTTAATGTTTAAAATTACTTGATGTCTTTGGCCAGAATTAATACCACATAATTGTTCCGCTATTTTACCTCATTCTGTTAAAAAGCACACCACCCTCTCAAAAAGAAAAAAAAATCAAATGAAACACAAGAAATCAACCTGTAACAAGAGCTAAACAAGTATTTATTTTACTTAATATGTATTTAATACATTGCATACTCCTCTTTTCTGTAAGACAAGTCAAACCTATGTTCTCTCAGGGTTTTGAGAGGTTATCCTTTTTTGATTTACATATTCCTATGCATCTGTTCCTTACTATATAACAGACCTAAGGATTAATTGTTTTAGAAAGGAGTAATGAAGAGACTAGTTATGACCTTTATAATCTGGGGCTAGGACAATTCTTGGACAGAATTAGATGATGTTTTCTTCTATGCCTCTTTATTGGTTTTATGTTTTATCCAATGACTATTTAATACAAGTTCATAGAGGCTAGATCTGTAGACACACTGGCATCTTTTTGATAGCTATGGGTAAAAACTATGCTAGAAATTGTGGCTATTGAAATGTACTTTCAGCAGTCTATTGGGTAATGATGCCATAAACCTTCCAGTGAATCTATATCTTGAGTCTCTAGTCAAGTGAAAAGTTACAGCCAAGCACTCCAAAAGTTTAGCATTTACCTAATCCCTAATGGGGTTTAATTACCTTAAAGTTCATGTGGTCATATGACATCCATTACTTTGCTTAGGTCAGACCTTTTCTCCTGAGAATAATGATGTCACTGTGTATAAATTCAGAGAATCTTGCTTACCTGACAGTCTTGCAGGAAAAAAAACCCAACACAAAACCTCCCTTCATTGAAGAACAGGGTCAGAAGTGTAATCTATTTACCATTTAGGCATTCATAATAATAATTATATTATTGGCATTAATATTTAATAAAGATTGATTATATTTTATTATATTTTAATTTAACATCAGTTTAAGGATCTGGAGTTAAATACCTTTTTTGTGGTCTCCATTTTGTTTCTTCTTGTTCCTCATGAGAGGTCATTAAGTCATAAGCCTCTCTCAGAGTTGTGATTATATCAGAATATATCTCAACTTTTTCAAAGCCCAATGTTCTGTTATTAAACTATAATTTTGGTAGTATTCTTCTAGTGTTATTTTTCTATTTATATACAGTACCAACTATTTTTTTTAGTTATCCCTCTCAATTAATTTGAATGTACTTGCTCTCAGTCATTGATTTCCCTCCTTTTTCTGCTGCTTTCATGTTGTTCACAACAAGAATTTTTCTGTGGTGCTGCCTTGGTTGGAAATGACAGACATTTAAAGCAGATATTTAGAATAAATAATGAATTAACATTTTACTTTCCATATTTGTGGAAGAAGAACATATTGATAAGTTGGAGAAAGAGACAACCACACTATCTGTAGTTACTTCCCCATTTCCATTATTTATTATTTTTATTATAGCATCATCTACATTCCTACACCTAAGTTTGAATATTAATAGTCTCATGCCAGTGGCCTTTTTTATCCTTTGGGCATATAATCACACTGCCTACTTAGAAGACATCATAGTTTCTGAGGCAGGTAGACATTTTCAAAGGTTTTTAAGCACAGCCTAATGTTCCTTACACAAGAACAAGCTCACACAGACTATATGCTTTTGAAAAGCTTTCTTTGAATGCATGCGTTTGATCAACTTTTATTTCTTCCTTTGTTATGGAAACTTCCAGAAGCCAAAACAGACTTAAAAGTGAAGAGGAAGTGATTTCAACTAAGACTGTCAAAGAGTCCACTGATTCAACACTCCCTAAGCAGCTTAATAATGTCAGAACTCTTGGGAACTCATGTGTAATGTTAAGTGTTGTTATAAGTAAGAAATGTTCCTAAGGTACTTGGTCCTGGAGAAATTTCTACCACCTTTTCCTGAGATAAATCTTTCCTGAACACAGATGGCCACAGTATGGAAAATGTAACTTATATTTATTTACATTATCCTGAGCTAATATAGATAAGACAGCATGTGTGTTTCTTTTCATGTCTTCTTTTTTTCCAATAGATTTTTGTGTTAGTGTGATTATCATAACAACCATAACCTATTTCCCATGACTGTCACATGTTCTACTGTTTACCTTTTACCATTATTAATGATGTTCACTGTCTTTTCAAAAACACCTAACAATGCTGACAGCTTGGTCTGGGAATTAGGAGAATGTCACAAATATGCATGAGTGATTCCCATCAAAAGCCTTTTCTAAATCCTCAGGACTTTGCAGCAGTATAAAACTGAAATTCCTGAATTGTTGAGCCTTCACTGATTAAGGCTTTAATCAAAGGATAATAGAAAAGGAAAGGATGAGAAAAAGGCATGGAGAAGTAAAAGGTTCTTTTCCTACACAAAAATGAGCTGTCACAGAAAAGCTGATTTGGCCAAAACTACTTTTACTTTTTTTATAGCCTTGACCTATCTGCCATATGTACAGTGCAACCTATTTAAGTATAAAATTAAGACACTTAAAACAAGCAGCAGGGTTGCCCTAAGCTCCCAATAAAGTTAGAATAGAGAAAAAGCATTAAATATCTGACTTTTTTTGTGGAGATTTTCTCTGCAGTGACCATATAGAAATCTACTTTTCCATAGAGTTCCCATAGGTATCTTCCTTACTTCCTTAAGGTAAGGTGGGATATGTACTCATACTAGTATATCTTCCCATATGAGACACACATATATGTGAGCCTATTTAAATTATGCAGCAAGTAAACACAGATCCATATGCAGATATCCACATTAATATCTTCTCTTTATTTATCTCTATAACATTAAATTTAGTTATCTGAAAGTACATCAAAGGAAGTATCTTGCAGGAATTATCACATAAAAGACCATTTTCTCCCACTTTATTCATCCAGTTCTCTTTCAAAAGCAATTATATCAACATTAATGCTGTAATATTAAAAACTATAAAAAATTAGTGTTTCTTATTTTGAAATACTGAAATAAAATAATTGCATCATGACTGATTTCTTCTGAAAAACTTAGAGACAAAACTTATGACTCTTCAAGACTCAGAGATATCTGAGATGTTTGAATAATTTTTATATTAATGAGTAAGAAAAAATGGAACTGCCTTCATAAATATTATTGACGGTGTCCCTATGATAGCCATATTTTATATGGAAGAAAATACTTGGCATCCAAGGTCAAACTATAGGGTAGGATAAAGTAGAAATATTTTACTTGCATATGTCTGTCTCTGTTGATAGGCAGACTGCCATCTTAATAATCTGAAATATCTCAGAATATAACAAGTAGTGAAAATTCTTATTATCTTTTCGTGAAGGTTTATAAGAAGATTTCATCATGAATAATAATGGGTCTGTCGAACACAGAGCTGTCAGAGAACAGTGGTAACTACATCAGACACAGTTGTGTAGGCTCAGCACCCAATTTTAGGCAGACCAAATGTACGTCTTGTGAAACTGGGGCTCAGTAATTACCCTTTTTTGGATGCCAACTATAGGTCTCATTTCTACTATGAACATAAAATCAATCCTCTCTATTTGAAGGTATTGCTCATTTGAGGCAGTCTGAGCTGTAGTGATCATACACTGATCATGAAGAATATGGGTCAGGTGAATAGTAAAGTCAGAAGCCTGAATTTTAGTATGCAAAATTCCACCTTTCCCAGGAGTGAGTTAATTGGACTCCCCTGGGATATTACCCTTAGGGCATGGGAGCAAAAGAGAAGGAAATGTGCAGCATCAGTACAGTATTTATTCTGTGCCTATGGGGCTTCTATGTTTTTTAGCCTTCCTTTAGGTTTTATTTTTTAAACTGCAACCATTTATTTCTTTCATGAACCATTTTTTCAATTACTACATTAAACAATATTCATCTGACTTCTGAAAATAATTTCAAAAATAATGTTCACCTTTGCACACTAGTCTCTAATAATATCTTATCCTCTTAAAATAACAAAAAAATATAACATTTTTTCAAGTGAGGGATTAAAAGAATATTTTTCATGTCTAAAAAAGAGTTACCAATAAAAATCCACTAAGAAGAAGATCTGAGGTAGTTTATCAGTTTTTCCCTGTCCTAACTCTTCAAGTGCACTGTGAATGCGGGTTTTCCATTAGGAGAGTGTTTATTCAACTGGTCTTCAGGCAATTGCTTTTGCAAGATATGTTAGCAACATTCAGAAACACTCTCATAGTAAAGGAAATCTGGATTTTCAGTAAGAAAATTTTTTTATGTGTTGCAAAATCAACATAATCACAGTCATTTACAGTTATGAATAGTATAGACAGAGTAAATATGTAAACAGATATTCTGTGGCTGTGGCTGTATGATCACTATTCCATGCCTATTTGAAAATGACTTAGAGTTCATCTCCACTTTTAATGTCAAAAAATCCTGATTGAGACCATAGTAAGTAAAATGCATTTATTTGTATTTTACATTTTATTTTTCTTTTTTTTTAGCAGAAAGAATATACTCAGTAGACTTCTCTACTGCAGGATCTGCAAAAGACATTAGAGAAGCTTACAAATTTTTGATATAGCATCATCTTACCATCTTCACCAACAGTAGTCTGATGCCAAAAGATAAATTCAGTATAACACAGAAATTACTATATCAATAAATAGAATCTGTAGACTTTCATTTTTCACTTGCTTTTTACCTCATATTTTTTTGAAATAGAAAGCACGCAACTGTAGTCACACCTTGAATAAATGGGATGGCACCCAATAATGTTCAAATGTTCAAAGGAAAAAATTAATGGAATCTCATGGATAAGATTGTGCCTGACCTCCACAGGCTCATAAGTTAGCATGTTTGTAGTCCCACTGATGTTATTGGTTGTGACAGTACTCCAGAAAAATTATAATTTATTAAGCCTTGTAGAACTGGTTGCTGTAATCTTTTTTGCTAGAAGGTATTCAGAGCCAGTAACAAAAAAACCCCAACATTTGAAGGAATCAGGGCTGCCATAACAGTCTTTCATAAGTAGGTCCTCTATCCTACTTGCTTTCTCAATTTTATTCCAATTTTAATCTTAACAACTCATAGAAACTGATAGTACTAAAGGACACTCTAGTATATGTCAGCAAAAGTAATTGTCTTACAATACAGTATAATTTACTTACTATACTGTTGAAATATTAACAGATGTAAATTATTTGAAGTATAAAGGTTATTTCCTTAATCTGTTATAATTTAGAAGTAACTTTTTTTCCATTAATTTAAGCAAACAGATGGAAGAAAAGACTGGCTCTGGGTCACTTTATAGTAATTTAATTATAATTATTGATTTGAGGAAAGTGGTAGCATATTTTCCAAGCAAATGTTTTCTGTAACTGTGAGTTTTTCTAACACTCAACTAAAGTACTCAGCAGTTTTATTTAAATAATTGTTCTGTCATTCATTAAGAATTGCCAACGA